>ML805698.1:2367-44169 GCA_009831015.1 Picea engelmannii
TTTTTCTCTCCAACGTTGAGCTTGTTGTGCAAAAACAATCTTTCAAAACTCTCAAATTTGAAACCCTAACTAACCCTAACGTCTTCTAACATAGCAGAAAATGATGACGTCATGCCTTTATTAAGCTCTTAGTTGATAGAAAACACTGTGGCTTGGTCATCCAGTGATAGACATTGATATGTTTGTGATTTTCATTGGCTAAATTGCAAAACGTTGACCTTCTTGTCTATCATACTAGCCCTAGAAGAAGCTGACGTCATCTCTAACATGCCCGACACAACAATTTCTTGTATATGAACAATTAATGATATTTAATGCATTGATTAATTTAAGGATTGATTATTTTCATTAGATGCTATATTATTCAGTGTATATTGACAAGTAAGATTATATGCCATTGTCATTATTGCAAACATTGACTTCGTCAATATTTACTGATGTTTATGCTCATGTACATTAGATATTGATAGTCATTGATTAATGAAGTGTTAACCACTATTGCATGTACTAGTGTCATTGTTGTCTTGTCTCGCAAGCAAGTGCCTCTTTTCTGTGGTTTCTCTTCATTTGACTATCTTCTTGGCGGTAATCTGTGAAGGGGAAACTAGCCTTAATCCTTTAAGTCTTTTCCTTTCAAAACCCGAGATTACCAGGGACATCTCCCTTGGGCTTAGCCACCCTAAATAGAAATGACCTCCCCATTGTGGTGACATTGGGTGGGGTAGGTCCCTGTTATGCCAGTTTGACCCTTATCTTCTAGCCTATGACCTAAACTACAAACTGAGCGATAACATGGCCCTTTTCCTGTGAAGTTTTACAATAACCGCTCCCAACTTCTCGACAAACTCTTCGTTGAATAGATTATCCCAAGAACTAGCTGCCAGAATACCTGCATAATTTCCCCTGCTGTCTTTGAAGGCCTCACATTCTAAAATGAAATGTTTTTTTGTTTCCACTTTTCCGGAAGAGCACAAAATACATAATCTTTCCTCCCACAATTCTTTTGGCCTTTTCTAGCACCCTGTTTCACAACAAATTTGATGAGAATTAGTCCTTAATTGAGCAATAAGAATTTTAGATCTCCAAGAAATATTGGCCCCTATGTATGTCTTTTGTTGATGGTTATGAGTGGGGTTAAACTCTTCAATGTAGTACTTCTTCTTTCTCCCTAGCTCTTTCTCCCAAGTACGTTTGTGGAACTTATCCATAAAAAAAGTTTTTATCTTCTTATTGTTTGTAGGACACATGATCAAGCAAATGCCCCATTTACTAAACCATTTGTTATTTTTCCGCAACCAAGTCTTCTTTCTTTTGCACAATCTATCACTAAACACAACCTTAGGCCATCTACCCTCTTCCATTTGCTCAATTTTTTTCAAATACCTTATGACTCGCACCATAGCAATTGCTTCAATAGGGGCAACCCCCGTTTCACTTAACAAGACAACATAAGGAACTAAACTTTTAATTTTGAATTTGTTTGTAATCAAACGCTTCTGAATTTTCTCAATTTGTTTCCACTGCATCTCGATTGTGCTGCTAGCCCATAGTTCACAACCGTAGAGAATCACCAGAATCACTAGAAGCCCCAAAAAAGTTAGAGTGGTTTTCCAGTCCCACAACTCTGCCTCTCTACACCTATTTTGAAAAGCATAAAATGCTTTCCAACCCCCTAAAGTTATTTTCTTTCTACAACCATCCCAACTTAAATTTCTGTTGAAGTCAATTCCGAGGTATTTGTAGTCTGCAACTTCTTCTAGAATGTTGCCTTCAAAGTAGAACTTATGATGGTTATGCTTTATTTTGTTAGAGAAAACCACTACTTTCATTTTACTAATATTGACTTGCATCCCCACCCTTCTACAAAAATTCTCAAGGGAACATAAGTGCTCTTGCAAACCAAGAGCCGATTTAGCAATCAATATAAGGTCGTTTGTGTACAAAAGAAGCCTTATAACAAACTTGCCCAAATGGATACCGTCACCCCCTTATGAATTTAGCCACTCTTCAAGCTTGTCCATATATAACCCAAAAAGGGTAGGAGACAATGGGAAACCTTGCTTGACCCCGATATCACTTCTAAAACTTTCAGAAATGCCTGTCAAAGTTATGATTTTGAATTTCACCTCTTCATACAGCCTATGTACAGCTGCTCTCAAATGCCTGGGAACCCCGAGTTCCTCCATTCTGCCCCAAAGATTATCCCTAGGAATCGTGTCAAAGGCTTTTCTGAAATCAACAAAGCAACAAAAAACTTCTTCCTTTTTTTCCCAAACTTTTTCAATGACGTGCCTTAAAGTTATGCAATGATCAACTGTGGAATGTTTAGGTCTAAAACCGGCTTGCCCTTTATCACGTTTATCTCTTTCTTCTGCCCACTTGCTGATTTTATTTTCTAACATGCTTCCAAATAAATTTTCAAACAAGGGGTTTATCATTATGGTTCTATAATTGGAGGGATTATTGACGTCACCACTCTTGAAAAGAGGTATTGCCATACTAGCTGTCCAATCTGTGGGGAACCCCTGCTGTATGATGTTGTTGAAAATTTTTGTGATGTGAGGTGGAAGAATTTTTAAGCCCCACTTTAGATACTCTACTTGGAGTTCATCTAAGTCTTTTGATTTTCCAGCGCCCAACCTCTTGACACCCATCTCTACCTCTTGCACCGTGAAGAGTTTTGTGTCTGTGTTGACCAAGGGAGGAGGGTCAACCTTGGGATCCTGCTCATAAAGGTGTCTTGCATAGTCGAACCATTTAGAAGTTGTAATGTTGTTTTCAGTTTGCACCTTTTTCGATTGGAGCTCCTTCCAGAATAGTTTGGGGTTATTTTTCCCAAGCAATATTAGTTCTTCTCTCCTCGAAACCATGAAATTAGCATTTTTCTTTCTTATTATATGCTTGTAAGATTTGAGATTTATGTTAACCTTATCAGATTCCTTCCACCTTATCCTTGCTTTTTTGCATTCCTCGTCAAACCAAGCATTAACTAGAAAACAATTTGTTTCAAACTTCTTAATTTTTGCTCTTTTGCACTCAGCAAGTGCACTTTGAATTAATTGTGTTAATCCGTGACTATGAAGGCCATGAAATGAGATTTCCTCCTTCTCGAAGAGCCTCTCTAACATTTTTTTGAAGGTATTACAATTCTCTGGAGTCAAAAAAATTCTGCCATTTGGGGGATTTTGTTGAACACACTGAGTTTTTGACCCTAATTGCTTCTTTCCGGTCCAAGACAAACTTAAATAAATTGGTTTGTGATCTGATTTTAAGTCCCAAATTTGATCTCCAATCAACACTTCCTCCATTTTCCCACACAAACTTTGCGAGCGAATTGCATAATCTACTACACTTGCTCCATTGTAAGTATTGCAAGTGAAATTACCAGACTTTTCCCATCTAGTCAAACCATTACAAATGACTAAATCGAAAGCCCCACATAGCGTAAGCAATTGTTCTCCAAAGAGATTGCAGCCTTTGTCCTCTGAAATTCGTTCCCACTGATGATTACTCTCTTCTGCAAGCTAGATAGGGTCACCGTCTTCTTTGCAACAAAGAATGCTAGCTTGTTCACCTGCAGTTCTAGCATTGAAATCCCCCACTACAAGGATTTCACCTAGCTGAGAATATATTGCAATATCTATTTTTGGGGCTGAAAAAGGATCTTTGTGGTCAAGCCCTCTACTTTTGTAGATATTTGAAACTTGCGGCGCAAAATAACATGCTGCAATTATGATGTGATTTCCATTTTATGATATTTTAAGCCAAACAAATTGCTTATTTGGGTCTTCTTTTTCTAGCTGAATGAAACGACCTTATTTTTCTCTTACTAATACCATGATACCCTCGTGCCCTTTGCCATTCCTTGCTGCCTTGTTCCACACTGCTATCTTCCAATACCCTTCAAACAAAGGTGTCGTGCACCCTTCATGCTCATGTGTTTCTATGAGGCAAATTATGTCTCTATCTTCCGCAATAGGCCCTAACCCAGGTCCTCGTCTCCATGGGTAACCCCTGTGCAATAACTTGTCTCTATATGAAGATTGTTTGCTGTAAATTAAGAAAATTAGACATCAAGAATAAGAAATAAAAGAAACATAAAGAAATTATGCTACCCAAATTTATTATTCTGTACAACCAATGCAATACAATTAAAATTTAGCACCGTACAATGAAAATTTGTGTCCGTACAATCTTTAATTAACATTCAATTGCAACTTGTGTACATATTTAAATTCAAGTGCAAATTTTTGGTTGATAATTTGTATGACCAATTCAAGGCAAATCTGTACCATTTGATATCTTCAGTGTCATTCTGTACCATTGTCTGTCCGTATAGTCACAATTTAAAAATAATAATTACAGGTCGTACCATCCGTCGTAACGTTTTCTTTCGTTGTATCTCTACAAATTGTCCATTCTATCGCGTCATAAACCCGTCGATATATTT
Source organism: Picea engelmannii (assembly GCA_009831015.1). Classification (NCBI taxonomy): domain Eukaryota; kingdom Viridiplantae; phylum Streptophyta; class Pinopsida; order Pinales; family Pinaceae; genus Picea; species Picea engelmannii. Next base: position 6,818 of record ML805698.1, read on the forward strand.
TCGTTCATCCACGCGTTGTTAATGTGTTGTACATTTTCATACAACAACCATTAGACCATCAATCGATGCAATCCGTACATATCTGCAAGTCAAGGCAAGCGATTATATAAGAAAAGATTATATATATATTTAATTTGGGAAAAAGATTCATTAAGTATAAGGAATATATTCCCCTTTAACATAATAGTTATTTGAATAAGTCAAAGAAGAGAAAGATTTCTAAGTGCACAGGAGTGCCCCTATATAAAGAAAAAATTATTGGATATCATCAAAACATATACAAGGAGTATTTGAAGGTTTCTAAGGTATTTAATTATCAAGGATCTAAAATCAATTTTGATAAGTGAAGGAGGAAAAGAGCATATGTGTGTGTGGAATTTTTATTAAAGGAGCATAAAAGGGTTAGTTAAGGAAATTTTATTTTCAAAGAAGCCATTAAATATTTTTTAATATAAAAGTATAAGTCAAAATTAAGGTGTTATTTGATCCTCGAGGAAAAAGAAGGGGTACATAAGCTTCATAATCAGGGGAATTATTTATCACAAAATTCTGACAAAGAACAAAATGGATTCGAGTAATAGGGAAAACGGAAGATTTCCTAAAACAAAAAGAAAAAGTATTTTAGTGCTACTTAGAATCAAAGTGACACTTGCAGGGAAATATATTACTATTTCTGTTGCTCCTACTGAGAATAGTAATTATGTTAGTGTCGAATGTGCCAACCAATTATTGATTATTGAGTCAAATATCATTGAAAAGATAAACTCATGGAATGAAAAGGAATATGACATAAAAAATCTACAATTAAACATGGGAGATTATACCCTTGTATCACAATTCACTTTTAGATTCTTATTGTGCGATGACAGTAACATAATTTTGGGTTCACCCTGGATGGAAACACTAGGGTCTTCCATTTTAAACACGAAGAAGAAGCTTTTGACATTCTCCTATAAAAAGATGAAGATAATGTTACAAGATGTTAAATTGAATTCATATCCAGTAACATTAGAAGACCTTAAAGATATCTCAAAGATTATCCTTCAAGATAATAATAAAATAGTACAAAAGGTGCAATTTTTTTTGACAAGGTTGTTGTAGATAAAGATGAAGAAATTTCTCGTCTTAAGAATCATAGTCAAAACTTGATTGAACATATTAAGAAGTTAAAAGGTGAGAAGAAGTTGCAACAAGAAATACTAAATCAACTTACTAGAAAGAAATCGTTGATTAATAAAGAAGCAATGATTGATCCCATCGAAATAAATAAGTCATCATCTATAAAAATCCAAGTTGTGGAGAAATAAATAAAATAGATCCAATCTACATCAAAACTCAAGAAAATGCAAAGTCAGTTGAAATAAGCACATTTTTGGATGTTGGGGTATAAACTCCAAGTGTAGATCCAATGATCAACAAAGCAACATCAATGCATGAAGAAGATAGAATACCAAAAGTAAACCGAGATAATTCTACACTCACGATAAGGGAAAGTCATGCTACGAAGAAACCTTGTCGACATCCTAATCGCTCAGAAGGAAAAAATTTAATCTATCTTCTGAAGAATATTGATACAAATATCATTGAGTCTCATGATAACCTTTCTTATTGGGTATTGTCACGACCCCAGAGAGCGCCTGATAAGATCTTGTGATCGTTCACCTCTAAGGGCTTGCGACACCATGATGGTTTTTACTTGGTTGTTTGACACAACAAGAATACTTCATTTGGACTACACCTCTTCACCTAGAGCATACCCATACTTCGTTCTAGGCTATTGGTGAGCTCACTCCTACTCTAGTGCAACTCTTGTATACTTAGACAATTGTTAACACAGTTTAACATTTAGTCTTATATAAGCATAAATTCATGAACATGAGAAACCAAGAGAACAACTGCGGAAAAATTGAATACAAACACAAAAATAGTGTGGGCGGCACAAATCGTGCCTAACACCCGACTAAGTCTTTATTATTGCGAAACAATTACAAAATGAGCATTACCTGCTTGGTTTACAAATTCGACAAATTCAGATGACTCACCTCACCTCACCAAGATACTCATAAAGATATTTCTCACACCAAGACTATTTGTTGCAACCGTCTCTGCAACCTCTTGCAGTGCACCTCAGATGTTCCCATAACCATACATTTTTTTTTTCGCTTCGTTACCGCAGAATTTCACCAAGCTAACAAAGATTTCGATTCTACCTCACACATTCCTCCAATAGAACTGCATTTCCAGACTTCCCCAAAACCTCCCAGATAATCCCGCTCTTGGATGCTTGTCTTCCATCTTGGCAACTCTGCCTCAATTCATTGCCTCATAATTTCCTTAGAATTGTTCTTCAAATATCTTTCCTAAGTGATTCTATCATGCCTTCCTTTGGTTGTGTGCCCTTGATCTTATAGTAACTCCAAGGGTCACTTGTGCGAAACATCATGTCTCTTAGGTGTGTCACATCCCTTCACAAACCCACACTAAAATGACTTGTCGTGCCCCCTCTGTGGACCCGATGCACCCATCTAAACTCTCGTTCCCATCGATTGTCATGTCTCTTGGAATGACGCGTGCCCCTCTCCTTGTGCATTTTCTCGTGTTGATCGTTGTGAATCCTCATGGGTGTGTTGATGGGGTCATACAACCTCTTTGGCGTGCCCATGTTTCCAACGGTAGACCAGTCCACTCCTTGGGCATGTTCCCAAGTTTCCCTACCCTTGCCCAAACACAACCCAAGTCCTCGTCAATCGTTCTAAGGAAAGTAAGGTGTGCGCCCCCTTGATGCCGCAGATCACCATCGTGTACCCAAGGTGCTCATGCCTGTTGAGGAAAAGGTATGAGGAACCTTACTCAAGCATTTTTAGATCTTGTTGGGCTAAGGCAAGATAGTTGGGAATATTACTAGAGGTTTATAGCCTAAAAATAAAAGAAACAATCACTTAATCCACATGTATTAAGTACGAGGGACCAAGGCTGGTTTTTTATATATTATATGTAACTGTGCAAAAGAAATATACTAAATAGAAATTACATGAGTATGTACATGGAGATAAAAGAAAAATATGAACCAAATCATCAAAATACATATGTGAGACTGAAACCATAAATCTGATTTTTATATTGATTTCATTCTGAGATACAAAGCTGGATTCTCTTTACAAACCCCTCCGAGGGTAGGGATTAAAGTCATATTTAGAAGCCTCCGATGAGCACCATACAAAAAGACTCCGACAACAAAAGGAATCTGAAACTAAAGATCTGGATCAGCTTGCCACAAAATGCTGTCACTTGACTATGTAAAATATTCTTTATCAGTCATGAAATTTAATTCATAAACAAACAAGAACACACAGACTACCAAAGATAAATCATACACCTTTAAGACAAGCTGCTGAAATATATGATTCAATTTTGAAACTTGTTGCCTTCAATAAGACCCTACTGTCATCAAGATGGTTAAACCTTCTAGTAAAGTCAGAATGAATGAAAAATGAAAGTATCTCACAAGTATAGAGCAAACCTTATAGTAGAAGTTCTCCCTCTATTATCTCTTGCCCGTGTCTCTTCATTTGATTGAGCTTTTATCCTTTTTGAATAAGTTATGGTAGTTCAAATACCTTTCTTTTGTTAAGCTTAATAGCTTAACTAATTAATTGAGAAAAACAAGTAATAATATATATAGGTAAGGGTCTAATTAAATAATAACTAAATAGGTGGGACCCCTTGTGACTTCCCTTTTCAATTTGTTTTAATAATCATAAAAAATATGATGTATAAAACCCCAAACATTTGATTCAAACATCCTCCTTGTAACTCCCATTCTCATATTAATGATCAAATATTTTAATACCAACCAAATATAACACGACTCTATCCAAAAATGGCATTATATCCATGATGTCCAAAACACTGTCTAAATATGTATTTGTTGTCCAAAACATTGACAAAATAAAAAGAATGTCCTCAATAGAAAATAACATTAATCAACATTAAAAACCATATTTGCTACGAGAGACAATTGGCCTCTTTTCATTGCTGCCTTCTTTTGATCTTTCTGTTGCAGCCTTAGGCTGATTGGAACGTTGAGGATGGATCTCACTGATGACATGTGAGAAATTGTATTTGAGACGAAGATGAGAGGACACAGATTCAAATGAATCTTTGGATGACTTGGAGGGAGTGGCCACTCCTTTCCCTTTATCTAGCTCCAGATTGGGAACATTAGTTTTTATCCTTTTACTTGCATGAGAAGACGGTACGGGTGAGACAACATGATCAACTTGGGAATTTGAATTTTTTGGCGGTGGAGGAGGGGGTAATGGAAAAGACACAATAGGCCAACCATTGTGATGAGAAACATGTTGATGGGCGATCTCTTTCCAACCATCATTGGCAGGTGGTTCTGGATGCATAGAAACGTGAGGGGGAACATGGATACCGGAAAAGTTTTGATGTGGCTGGAAAGGAGGCCTCTCAGGTCGGGGTTGGAGGATCCCATGGAAAACTAGGTTGAAGAACCCAACTTGAAAGAGATGATTTATTTCCTGTGGATCAATGTCAAAATGTGTCGAAAACCGTGGCCTTCTATGGCCTCTCTACCAATTATTTCCTCTGCCTCTATTAGCACCTCTATTAACACCTCTACCATTGTTGCCTCTGCTAAAGAAACTCATCCTGAAGAAATATTCCAAACATGTTATGGAAAATTCTTAACAATCCATGCATCAATACTCTACCTAAATAAAATCAAAAGGTTGGCCCTATCATTCACCACATAAGCACATGCAATCCATCCATCCATCGACACCTTAAAACTCAACAATCGATTTCCATTTGAGTAGGGAGTGGTAGGGATATTGGGAAGATGAGGGGCTTATAATGAGTGCAAAATGGTAGCATGGATGGGAAACGATCAACGAATACTGTTCAAGAAAATGCAGAAGTAACAAAAAATGTATCCATATCCAAACTTCCAACACGAGTCATCAGTTAGCCTTTTCTTTTGTTATTAATTGTTCCTCTTTTCAAAAAATGAAATTCATAATAATAGAACATGGAATGTTTTAAATGTCTTTTGGAAGGTGAGGGGCATATAATGAGCGAAAAAGTGAGATAATGAAAGGGAAAAAAAATGATTAATGTTCTATTATATGCAATAATATTTATTAAAAAAAATGTCATCGTCATCAATTGCCAAAACCTTTCTCTGTTAATAATTCAAATCCAAGACGCAACAGTTTTCATAGTACCCAATATAAAATTCTAGGAAAGTTTCGGGACTGTCAAACTTTACAACTTCAATTTCCCCTTCCTTTTCTTTTATTAGGAGATATTTTATAAGAGAATGTTAATAGAGTCATTCAAAACAATTAAAACCAGACTTCATCAAGTGTGCATGGGAGGCTGAGAACACAACATAAATCCATCGAACTTTCACTATACAACACTTGTATTACAACCTTCAATACTTGTTGCGTAAATAGACTGGATTCGAAACCTCATATGAAACTTGTGTTTATCGTTTAACATCACATAAATTCAAAATCGACCAAACCCCCATGGAAAAATAAAAAATGAGCCATGACTTCATGCACATAACCTGTCTTCCCCACTCTCGGGTTAATCACTATAAAATATATCAAGACCAGAGTTCAAATCTTACGAATTTCCATACACCATATAAAAGAACCGAGGTTTGGACACGAAAAGGCGAACATTCATAAGGGATTTGCAAAAAACCATTTAACCATTTATTTCCACAATAGAATTTCCACATACCTCATATGGTGGATGCAAGGCAAATACGCCTATCTATTCACATCAGTTGAAAGATAATTTGAAGGAGCTGTAAATATTGCAAAGACTAGGTAAAGGGTATGGCGTTATGTAGAAAAATGACAAACTATTCTTTTATTTCTCAGAAAAAACCCTTGAATTTTAATGACCAGATATGAGTGAACCGAAAAATGTTTGCCATAATTATTGCCAACAATCATAACAACAGAAGCAACATTCATTTTGGGCACAACGAAATCACATAATCCAAACATAAAGTAATTTCGAACATTATTCTTAGCTTGAAAAATTTAAATTCCAATAGGGAGGAAACTCCATATAAATGTAATTTGCATATCCGTGATAACCACATACATCCATTATAAACTTTGGAAAGAAAACACAGTCTGTAAGAAAATCTAAAATCCAACATCATGATTTTATTTGGAGCGTAGCTAGAGTTTGTGAATGGAGAGGTAAGAGCCAACATACTTGTAAGGAGAATGCCAGAAAATCAACAAGCACTGCTATTCTTTCCAAGGCTGAGAAAAACAAAGGCAACACTAGCCAAAGCAAACAACACAAATGCGAACCAAGTGATGGTGGCGACCTCGAGGTAGGTTTAGAGTGACGTGTAGTAATTGCACGTCGTTTCTCACATTAATTTCCATCAACTAGAGCCAAGTACGAGCGCACCCAATACATCCAACGCATAGTCCACTACGTTTTCCACATAACATTTCAATCCAAAAATAGATTTTGCCTCCTTTTATTAAGCTCATAAGTTTTTATGCATACTCAACACTTAGCACCAAAACATGTCATGTCCCACATTCCTTGCCAGTGAAGGATTACCACCTTATAAAACTTATCAACTATCCATGATAATAACAAGTATACCATAAGTGCAATATGCCATAACTATATGCGGATCATGCTTGGAGTTTGATCCAACAAGTGAAAATATATGCGTAGCAATAATAAACCAAGATGCTTATTAAAACACACATTTCCCCCTTTTCATTTCTTTTTCAAATAAAATTTCCAACACACCCATCATTCATCCAGAAAACAGTTTCGAATTTTTGGGGTTATTCCCAAACTGTAGAATCAATTTTGCAAGGTAGTCATGAGCACAATAAATAAAAGCATCTTTTATCATCATTCCATAACGAGGTCCCACCTATTTAATATATTATTTAATATATATGAGTAATAAGGAATTGCAACCCATTTTTATGTAGGGACCATGTTGCGCTTTTTGGGTGTCAACAATTCCCACACCCAAATGTATTTGTTCGCCCAACCGATCGCTTCTTATTTGTCCTCTTCATCCATTTCGTCACCAAATATGCCCAAGGAGTGCACATGCTCAGTGGGTGTCATGGGATACCTTACATCCTCTCCCACTCCAAGTTGTTGTCGTCCCCGACAATATCTATTGATTTCCATGGTGTCTCTGCCCCATATTAAGATCTCGTCACCACTCAATGATTGTTGCTTCCTCAATTGTTGTCATCAAGAAAAATCCCCTTAGGAAGTTGAATGAGTCTATGAAGTGTCTCTTCTCTCTAATTGTTGTTGCTTCCATACTTTGGTCCATTTTCCCATGCTTTTGTGCATTGGATTCCCTTGTGACTTCAACTGATTGGGTAGCTAGTCCAATCGTCATGCCTCTATCACAAGAACTCACATATTCATGTTCAAACATCCATTTTTTTTTGTGATTTTGTTACATCTGCAACTCTTCATTTCCTCCAATATGCCAAGTCACCACTGCATTCTCAATAGTTTTCATCAAGGCACTCCTCAAGGTGCCCCATTGACCTCACTGCCTCCCATCGAGACAGTGAGCCAACATGCTACAATCTAGTTTGAAGGTGAAGGAGGATGTTTGGTTGGGCCATCTCCCTCATCTCCAATCCATCCTAATGTGATCGGCCGATGGTGACTTTACTTATGTGTTATGTACATAAGAAATAATACACTTGAACTGATTTTTCCTTTGCAATCCTCCACGAGTCATTCCAACTCAGGTTCATACGACCATTCACCATGTCCAAGTTTGCTAAAGGAGGAATCAACCTCTTCCTTGGTTCTCCTCCACCAAGGTTGTTGTATCTCCCTCATGTCCTCTTGGTTCATGGATGGTATCTGCTCCTGTTCAACAAATTTCTCCAACATCCTCATCTCTGTGACTTCCTCTGATCTTTGCTGCCACTCATCAAGTTTCAAACATAAATAATCAAACCCATCCATTGTCTTATCCGGATCTCCAACTATCTCTTCAACATCGGCACGCCTTCATTCCACTGACACAAGATTCCTTTCATTCTTTGCATTTGACTACCCAACCATCACTTCACATCATTCAATTTCGTCTCCACAAGGTTGCTTGCTTTGGATGTTTGCAACAACCATCTTCTAGGAAGGAATTCATGCGCCTCCTTCATTCCTTCCTCCTTATGGTAGGAATCAAACATGGAGTCTATCTTGAAAAAATCACCAAACTATTCATGTGAGGAATCAATGTTTCCTTCTCCTTCCTCATGAACTCCTCTCCCAACATAAATTCGAAATCATCCATAGGAACAACAGTGAAACTCATCTTTTCGCACCAGTCACCAAGTTTCAATGAGATGTCCTTGGCTACACCAACGAACCTCTCTACACATGCATTGATTGTCTTGAAGGTTATCTGTGTTGGTTCGTGATGCAACCCAAGCCTATGCACCATGTCTTTCCTCAAGAAGTTATGAGTCACTCTAGTGTCCACTATGGCTATCACTGACTTCCTGTTGAGTTCCACTTGCACATAACAAAGTTTTGTTTCATCTTGCTCTTGGATTTCCATGGATTCACCCTCCATGACAACGCTCAAGACATGCAAGACTCCAACATATGGGTTTTATGCCTTCTCCAAAGAATTCAACTTCTATTTCAAGGGACAAGTCTCAACATAGTGCTCCTTGGCACATATCCAACATTTGCTTTCTTCTTTTTCGCTGCAAATTGACTTCTTCTCTTTCGCTACAATCATTTGCTTGCCATTGTCTTTGTTTCCCTTGGACGTCTTTGTCTTTCCTTTTTCCTTCCTCTTCCTATTCCCTTGTTGCTTCTTCTCACCTTGTGAATCCTCATTGTTCCTAGAACTTGTCTTGGGTTCACCTAAAAATTGCAACAGTTTGTCTAATGCAGTGATCACTGCTGCAAGAGTTTGCGAGTTCTATTGTCGCAACTCACTTTGCGACCACGATTATAGACCATTCATAAAGTGAAAAAGTCTATCTTCTTCTGACATTTATTTGATATCCAACACGGAACTTGTGAAATAATTGATGTAGACTTAGATCTTACCATCATGCTTGAGATCCATGATGATTCCTTGCGATCCATGCTTGGTTCCCCATACCAAACTATGCCTTCAAGGCCACCTTCATCTCTGCCCAATTTTTTATCTTCTTAATGATTCTCCCAACAAGTAAGTCTTCCACTTAGTTCCTCCACCATAACTTAGTGGTTCCTATCAAGAACATCACAACAATGTTCACCTTGGCTTCATTCAAACTTTCATTCAACTGCTCCAAGTACTGCTCAATATACCAACAAAAGTTTCCCAACAACTTAGCGTTGTGAGTCCCTTCATATGGCTTGGGTTCCCTTATATTGATCCTCATCGACATGACAATAGAGCTCTGTTTGTTAGCCAAATCTCATTTCAAAAATGTGATAATGCCATATTGGTCCTTCAACCTTTGTGTGACCGCGACAAGTGCATCCTCTGTTGCCTTGATGTTGAAATAATGTAACTGTAAAGAGTATTCTAATTATTATTGATGTATTATTCATTAGATCAATCCCCTTTTGCGGATTGATCATGTCAGGTATTGTAATTGACCAAATCCCCTTTTGCGGATTGGTCAAACCCTAATTGTAACGGGCTAAATGAAAATTCGGCCCCATAATATATTAAAGTGGTTATAACCACCTAGATTGAGAAGTCGACCCTGCTAGTGAAAATACACCTCACTCTAGCGCTTGCCAGATTGTATAAATAAGAGAGGCTAGCGCCTCATTTGGATACACACTCACTTGTTCATCAGAGCGCAAGTTTGGAGATGCAGTTGGAGAAGAAGAGAGAGAGAGAGGTGCACTACTTGGGAGAGGACTTTTTGTCTTATTTGATTTATTCTCTTGGCATTGTATTGACTATCTATATTAAGGAAGTTTTTGCTGGGTTTTCTCCCCCATGAGGGTTTCCCAGGATAAATGTTGTGTCTCTTGTGATTGTGTATTTCTCAGTGATTCTATCTATGCTATGGTTATCTAGTGAATTGAAAAGAAACCTAATAATATATTAAACCTTAACATGGTATTAGAGCTAAGTTGAAGAGAGCATCTTTCACAAGAAGAATAAAAACGTTACTGTTGCCGTACATGCAAATTATGGATTTTTATTGAAGAAGAGTTTCAACCTCAAAACCATCTAGAAAAGTGCGCCCTAACCCAAGGAGTTCCTTGGCACCTTCAACGCACCTTTTTAGTGGGTATATCTCCCAGAAAGTGAAACCCTAGATTTCACTGGTACCAGAAAACCAGAAAACCAGAAGTACCAGAAAACCAGAAGCACCAGTTCATAAATCCGTTGGTCAAGTTTGAGGGGGTAAAAGTTGGATTTTCAGAAATCTGACTGCACCAACTTACTCGCCTCAACTCAATGCATCTATCCCTTGGATTAGAATTTAAAAATTTGAAGTTTGAAAAATTAGGGTTTCCTCATAAAACCCTAAGTTGCAGTTGTAGTCTCAGAACCAGTTGCAGTACTAGTTGAAGTATCAACCGTAGTACCAGTTGCAGTCACCCTTGAAGTTTTTAAGAGTTGGTGATGATTTTCGCTGCTACCAGATGGTGCCACTACCTGCAAATTCTATCAGAGGTATGTACTCACAATTGTTTGAATTGTTAAGCGTTAAAGGGTATTTGTAGGAGAAGGGATCTCTTGCCATAGATCCAGAAGGATCTCAAGATCCAACACATTCAGAGGAATAATGCAACCCAAGTGTGATTATTCTGATATGCATCTATTTGTTATGACATTATTTTGATCAGTGTTGCATGTTGTAGCTATGACCATCATTCTAACCTTTGGTCAAAATCTGAGTCAAGTTATTAGATGGATTAAAAGTTGAGATCATAGAGTTTACCCTCTAACCCAACCTTCTGTAAAGATATCATATTGTCTTAGTATAGAAGAAAAGTTGAATAAAGCACACTCATTCTTGAGGACAAGGCTCCAAGTTCCAGGTTTGATTAATTAAGTTGATAAAATTCAAAGTTTCACATGACAAGTTGATAACTACCCCTTTGCAACTAAACACTATAGTTAGGATAGAAGTCTTTGAAAAGTATTATACTTGGTAGCATGTGAGCATATTGAGATAAATGCTTAATGTAATCATTTGCCTAATATAACTAACATCTCCTCTAGGAGAAACCTCTTGTGTTAGTTCCAGGTTGCCATGGAGAAATGGTTGATCACAACACTATAAGAGTGTTGAGCTCATTTCATATTGTGTTTCTTACTTTTGATCCTTACTTCAGATATGTCACATGTGATAGCTTTAAAGGAGCTACTGTGATGATTATTCGTGCTATTGTTTCATCTACTACTATCAAAAGAGTATTATTCTTGCTTGTTGACCTTGTTTCAAGTCACAAGAGATAAATCTAAGGAAGCTATAGTGAAGGTTGTTGAAGGAAACATATTATATGAGACATGAAGCAGACTATGTACATGACCATATACACTCATCTACCAAAGAAGATGAAGTTGATCCAGATTATTTTCGGCACGAAATGAGATCAGAGATATAATAAAGAAATGCACAGAAATATCGCAGATATTCAATAATATAACATAAATATATTAGAGATGCAACCATAAACACAGAGATACAGTAATACACGATTTCTACTAATGAAAGAAATGTACAGAGACTGTAAAAATACAGAGTGAAAAACTCGCTAGAATGGTGGCAGCTTATCTCTGAGAAAAGATGTGACGGCTACTCGCATTCGCAAGAAGATGATTACAATGAGGCTCTGAAGGCATTTTTACAATAAGTAGGAATGCCAAAAACCCTAGACATCCAAAAACCTAACCCTAGGAGATGAAGCACCAAAAGTCATGTGGGTCCCGTTTGGGTAAGTTACTGCATCAACTTCCCGGGGTCATAACTTTTGCATACGATGTCCGTTTTAGGTGTATGATAGCTCGTTGGAAATGTATTGTCGAGGAGATTCATTTTGGGGGCTCAATAATGCCTTCGAATATCATGGAGAACCTCGATCTTGAAAAACCTTCATTTAGGTCCTCAAAATGGCCCCGGAAGTTAAAACCTGCTAAAAATAGTAAATTGCCAAAATTGTCAGAAAACTGTTTTGAGCCAGTCAAAAAAGGTGGGTGGCCACCGATGTCCACCTGGATCAATCCTCCATCCTTAAAAATCAATGATCTCCATTGCATTGAGTTCCTGTGGGAGAGGGAAAAGCGTTTGCTGAATTTGCATCTCGTTGAGCTGCTTGCCTTGCTGGAGACGTCGCGCTGCTCAGTTTGTGGAAGTTTGTCACGAACCTGTTGAGGCTGAGGCTGTTCAACAAGTAGGGCTGCATGCGAGGACAATGTACAGAAGGAATCTTTTCTCTTTGTTGCAACCTTGTTGACCTTCTTCTGTTGGATAGAAGGTGCTTGGGGCAAAGCTGTGGTGGTTGCAGTGTCCTTCTGTTCCCCTTTTGAACAGATTGTGAAGAAGCTGAATTTTGCTGTATGAGATACTACCTTGCGGTGATTTTTAGGTGGAACAGTAGTCGGAACTACCTCTGGTATTCTGTAGAGATGACCCCCCAGAGAAACAATGACACTACAGGGTCGAGACTCATAAACAACATGGTGCTTCCACATATATGGTTGGCCCAAGAGAACATCACAGACATCTAGTGGGGAAACATCACATAATACCTCATCCTTGAAGGGTTGGATGCCATATTAAAATCGACAATGATGGTTGACACGAAGATCTCATCCTTGGCAAAGCCACCTGATGTTGTATGGTTGCGGGTGTGGTGTTGTCGACAATCCTGACTGTTTGACTACCTATGCTAAGATGAGGTTCTTCTGGCTTCCACTATCAACAATAAAATGCAGTGGGGTCCCCTTCACCCACATCTATGAATGAAAAAGGTGCTCCCCCTCTTCAGGATCTGTTGGTTCTTCTGGTTGAATTACTGCGGTCGGGACAATAGTAGTGGGGTCTGCATCAATGATCTGTCCTTTACCAGTATTTTCATAATCAGATTCTGAATTAGGGTTCTTCTCCTTGTCTTTGATCTCGGCCACCAATGACTGTTTTGAGCGACATTCATCGGTGTTGTGCTAGGGGATTTTGTGGAAATCACACCATTTTTCGGTGTCCTTCTTTGTCTTCCCGCGACCATTCTTTTCATGTGGCTTGGACTGGTTTTCATGAGACTGCTTGTTAGGGATGTATTTGTCATACTTTGGTTGTTGTGGATTTGTAGAACCAAAATCCCGTTTGTTCTGGTGCTTAAATTTCTGCTCGATTTTAACAACATATCGATAGGCAACACCAAGTGATGAGATGTCATGAAAATCCATTTCAGTTTGGATGTATCTATGTAGAGACCCACGGTATTTCAGAACCAAATGTTTTTCGGAGTCTTTGATACCCAGCTTGGTGTGAAAGGTATGGAAGGTATTGGTGAACTCTGGAACTGCTTGGCCCCTCTCTTGCCGCAGTGTGGTCCATCTCATGTACTGGTCCTCATAGTTGCCAATAGGGTAATATTGTTCCTTTACCGCATCCACAAAAGAATCCCAAGTGGGATCGACCCCATATATTTCAGACTCCTCTATGGAACTCTGCTCCCAATAAGTTTCCCACCAATGTTTGACATGGGGGAGAGATTTAAGGAGTGCGAAGGTGATATTTTCTTTGTCGAAAAATTTGTGAACAAAGAAATAACCTTCTAATAGATTTAACCATTTGTCTAGGGCTTCTACATCTATCTGTCCTTCAAATACAAGAATATCAAAATTAGCTTGTACATTGAAAGGTGAGGTGCCTCCAAAGTGGTCGCTCGATGAATATGCACCTGATGCTATTGGCAGGCGTTTAAGGATGTGGGCAAAATTCTCCATCATTTCGTCCTTATGTCGCGTGAGAGCTTGCTCAAGCAAGAGATTGATAGGATCGTCCGCTCCGTCGTTTTTCTTTTCTTCCGCCATTGAGGGTTTCTTGGGTGTGTGAGAGTGATTGTCTTCAAGAGAGAAAATATCGAGACCCAACTTTATATACTCAGACTTGTTGGGGACATGCAATGAAAAAACGATCAAGAGCAGCCTGCTCTGATACCACTGATCCAGATTATTTTCGGCACGAAATGAGATCTGAGATATAATAAAGAAATGCACAGAGATATCGTAGATATTCAATAATATAACATAAATATATTAGAGATGAAACCATAAACACAGAGATACAATAATACATGATTTATATTAATGAAAGAAATGTACAGAAACTGTAAAAATACATAGTGAAAGACTCGCTAGAATGGTGGCAACTTATCTCTGAGAAAAGATGTGACGGCTACTCGCATTCGCAAGAAGATGATTACAATGAGGCTCTGAAGGAATTTTTACAATAAGCAGGAATGCCAAAAACCCTAGACATCCAAAAACCTAACCCTAGGAGATGAAGCGCCAAAAGTCATGTGGGCCCCGTTTGGGTAAGTTAGTACATCAACTTCCTAGGGTCGTAACTTTTGCATACGATCTTCGTTTTAGGCATATGATAGTTCGTTGGAAAGGTATCATTGAGGAGATTCATTTTGGGGGCTCAAATATTCATTTGAATATCATTGAGAACCTTGATCTCGAAAAACCTTCATTTAGGCCCTCAAAATGGTTACGGAAGTTAAAACTTGCTAAAAATAGTAAATTGCCAAAATTGCCAGAAAACTATTTTGAGCCAGTCGAAAAAGGTGGGTGGCCACCGATATCCACCTGTATCAATCCTCCATCCTTAGGAAGCAATGGTATCCATTGCGTTGAGTTCCCATGGGAGAGGGAAAAGCGTTTGCTGAATTTGCAACTTGGTGAGCTGCTTACCTTGCTGGAGACGTCGCGCTGGTTAGTTTGTGGAAGTCTGTCATGGACTTATTGAGGATGAGGCTGTTCAACAAGTCGGGCTACATGGGAGGATGGTGTGTAGAAGGAATCTTTGCGTTTTGCTGCAACCTTGTCGATCTACTTCTGTTGGATAGAAGGTGCTTGGGGCGAAGCTGTAGTGGTTGTAGTGTCCTTCTGTTCCCCTTTTGAACAGATTGTGAAGAAGTTGAATTTTGTAGTGTGAGATACTACCTTGCGACACTTTTTAGGTGGAACAGTAGTCGGAACTACCTTTGGTATGCTATAGAGATGACCCCCCAGAGAAACAATGACACTGCGGGGTCGAGATTAATAGACAACGTGACACTTCCACATATATGGTTGGCCTAAGAGAACATCATAGACATCTAGTGGGGAAACATCACATAATACCTCACCCTTGAAGGGTTGGATGCCATATGACAATCGACATTGCTGGCTGACATGAAGATCTAGTCCTTGGCGAAGCCACTCGATGTTGTATGGTTGCGGGTGTGGTGTTGTCGACAATCCCAATTGTTTGACAACCTCTGCTGAGATGAGGTTCTTCTGGCTTCCGCTATCAACAATAAAATGCAGATGAGTCCCCTTCACCCACATATGTGAATGAAAAAGGCACTCCCACTCTCCAGGATCTGTTGGTTCTTCTGGTTGAATTGCTGTGGTCGCGACAATAACAGTGGGGTTTGCGTCAATGATCTGTCCTTTACCAGTATTTTCAGAATCAGATTCTAAATCAGGGTTTGGCTCCTTGTCTTTGATCTCAGCCACCAATGACTGTTTTGCGCGACATTCATCGGTGTTGTGCCAAGGGATTTTGTGGAAATCACACCATTTTCCGGTGTCCTTTTTTGTCTTCCTGTGACCCTTCTTTTCATCTGGCTTGGACTGGTTTTCGGGAGACTGCTTGTTAGGGACATCTTTGTCATACTTTGGTTGTTGTGGATTTGTAGAACCAAAATCCCGTTTGTTTTGGTGCTTAAATTTTTGCTTGATTTTAACATCATATCGATAGGAAACACTGAGTGATGAGATGTCTAGAAAATCCATTTTAGTTTGGTTGTATCTGTGTAGAGCCCCACGGTATTTCAGAACCAAATATCGTTCGGAGTCTTTGATACCCAGCTTGGTGCGGAAGGTATGGAATGTTAATGTTTATTCCATTATTATAGTTCTTTTCATTTCAATAGATAAGAGAATAATAAGAACAAGATCACTGAGAAATACACATTCACAAGAGACATAGCATTTATCCTGGGAAACCCTCTAGGGGAAGAAAACCCAACAAAAACTTCCTTGTCATAAATAACTTATACAATGTTCAAGAGATAACTCAAACCAATACAGAAAGTCCTCCCCAAGAGATGTGGCACTCTTCTCCTCCTCTCTTTGGTAATTGCAGCTTGCCTCATACGAGAAATGAGCAAGTGAGTTGTATGTTTGAAGTGAGGCGCTAGCCTCTTATTTATATCAGACTGGCATGTGTGAAAGGTCACAACTGGCAGGGCCGACCTCTCACTCTGGGTGGGTAAACCCACCTTTAATTAATTCTAGGTCTTCCATTATAATTGCTGGGGTCGACTTCTTATTTTGTCCTTTGTAATTGTCTGATGACCAATCCGCAAAAAAGGGATTTGGTCCTTATACAATTACTGACATGATTAATCCTCAATGGGGATTAATCCAATAACAATAATAATAGTAATGACATGATTAAACCTCAATGGGGATTTAATCCAATAATAAAAATAATAAGAATCCTCTTCGCAGTTACATTATTTCAACATGGAAAGTATTGGTGAACTCCGGAACTTCTTGGCCCCTCTCTTGCCGTAGTGTGGCCCATCTCATGTACTGGTCCTCATAGTTGCCAATAGGGTAATATTGTTCCTTCACTGCATCCCCAAAAAATTCCAAGTGGGATCGATGCCATATATTTCAGACTCCTCTGTGGAACTCTGCTCCCAATAAGTTTCCCACCAATGTTTGAAATGGGGGAGATCTTTAAGGAGTGCGAAGGTGATATTTTATTTGTCGAAAAATTTATGAACAAAGAAATAACCTTCTAGCAGATTTAACCATTTGTCTAGGGCTTCTGCATCTATCTGTCCTTCAAATATAGGAATATCAAAATTAACTTGTACCTTGAAAGGCGAGAAGCCTCCAAAGTGGCCGCTTGATGAAGATGCACCTTATGCTATCGACAGGCGTTTAAGGATGTGGGCAAAATTCTCCATCATTTTGTCCCTTTGTCGCGTGAGAGCTTGCTCAAGCAACAGATTGATAGGATCGTCCGCTTCGTCGTTTTTCTTTTCCTCCACCATTGAGGGTTTCTTGGGTGTGTGAGAGTCATTGTCTTCAAGAGAGACAAGCTCGAGACCCAACTTGCTATACTTGGACCTCATCGGGGACATGGACTGAAAAAATGATCAAGAGCAGCCTGCTCTGATACCACTGATCCGGATTATTTTCAGCACAAAATGAGATCAGAGATATAATAAAGAAATGCACAGAGATATCGCAGATATTCAATAATATAACATAAATATATTAGATATGCAACCATAAACACAGAGATATAGTAATACACGATTTCTATAAATGAAAGAAATGTACAAAGACTGTAAAAATACATAGTGAAAGACTCGCTAGAATGGTGGCAGCTTATCTCTAAGAAGAGATGTGATGGTTACTTGCATTCACAAGAAAATGATTACAATGAGGCTATGAAGGCATTTTTACAATAAGCAGGAATGCCAAAAACCCTAGACATCCAAAAACCTAACCCTAGGAGATGAAGCACCAAAAGTCATGTGGGCCCCGTTTGGGTAAGTTAGTACATCAACTTCCCGGGGTCGTAAATTTTGCATACGATCTTCGTTTTAGGCGTATGATAGCTTGTTGGAAAGGTATCATTGAGGAGATTCATTTTGGGGGCTCAATTATGCCTTTGAATAGAATTGAGAACCTCTATCTCGAAAAACCTTCATTTAGGCCCTCAAAATGGCCTCGAAAGTTAAAAGCTGCTAAAAATAGTAAATTGCCAAAATTGCCAGAAAATTGTTCTGAGCCAGTTTGAAAAGGTGGGTGGCCATCGATATCCACTCGGATCAATCCTCCATCCCTAGGAAGAAATGGTCTCCATTGTGTTGAGTTCCCGAGGGAGAGGGAAAAGCATTTGCTGAATTTGCATCTTGGTGAGCTGGTTGCCTTGCTGGAGACGTCGCACTGCTTAGTTTGTGGAAGTCTGTCACAAACCTGTTGAGGCTAATGTTGTTCAACAAGTCAGGCTATATGAGAGGACGGTGTGCAAAATGAATCTTTGTGGTTTTCTGCAACCTTGTCGACCTGCTTCTGTTGGATAGAAGTGCTTGGGGCGAAGCTGTAGTGGTTGCAGTGTCCTTCTGTTCCCCTTTTGAACAGATTGTGGAGAAGCTAAATTTTGCAGTATGAGATACTACCTTGCAACACTTTTTAGGTGGAATAGTAGTCGGAACTACCTCAGGTATTCTGTAGAGATGACCCCCCAAGAGAAACAATAACACTACGGGGTCGAGACTCATAAACAACGTGGCGCTTCCACATATATGGTTAGCCCAAGAGAACATCACAGACATCTAGTGGGGTAACATCACATAATACCTCATCCTTGAAGGGTTGGATGCCATATGACAATCGACATTGCTGGCTGACACGAAGATCTCGTCCTTGGTGAAGCCACCCGATGTTGTATGGTTGTGGGTGTGGTATTGTCGACAATCCCAACTGTTTGACAACCTCTGCTGAGATGAGGTTCTTCTGGCTTCCACTATCAACAGTAAAATGTAGCGGGGTCCCCTTCACCCACATCTGTGAATGAAAAAGGCACTCCCCCTCTTCAGGATCTGTTGGTTATTCTGGTTGAATTGTTGCGGTCGCGACAATAGAAGTGGGCTCTCTGTCAATGATATGTCCTTTACCAGTATTTTCATAATATTATTCTGAATCAGGGTTCGACTCCTTGTGTTTGATCTCGACCACCAATGAATGTTTTGAGCGACATTCATCAGTGTTGTGCCAGGGGATTTTGTGGAAATCGCACCATTTTATGGTGTCCTTCATTGTCTTCCCGTGACCCTTCTTTTCATGTGGCTTGGATTGGTTTTCGGGAGACTACTTGTTAGGGACGTCTTTTTCATACTTTGGTTGTTGTGGATTTGCATAACCAAAGTCTCGTTTGTTCTAGTGCTTAAATTTCTGCTCAATTTTAACAGCATATCGATAGGCAGCACCGAGTGATGAGATGTCCAAAAAATCCATTTCAGTTTGGATGTATCTGTGTAGAGCCCCACGGTATTTTAGAACCAAATGTCGTAGGAGTATTTGATACCCAACTTGGTGCGCAAGGTATGGAAGGTATTGGTGAACTTCGGAACTGCTTGGCCCCTCTCTTTCCGCAATGTGATCCATCTCATGTACTGGTACTCATAGTTGCCAATAGGGTAATATTGTTCCATTACCGCATCCACAAAAAAATCCCAAGTGGGATCGACCCCATATATTTCAGACTCCTCTGTGGAACTCTTCTCCCAATAAGTTTCCCACCAATGTTTGACATGGGGGAGATATTTAAGGAGTGCAAAGGTGATCTTTTCTTTGTCGGACAATTTGTGAACAAAGAAATAACCTTCTAGCAGATTTAACCATTTGTCTATGGCTTCTGCATCTATATGTCCTTCAAATACAGGAATATCAAAATTAACTTGTACCTTGAATGGCGAGGTGCCTCCAAAGTGGCTTCTTGATGAAGATGCGCCTAATGCTATCGACAGGCGTTTAAGGATGTGGGAAAAATTCTCCATCATTTTGTCCCTCTGTCGCGTGAGAGCTTGCTCAAGAAACAGATTGATAGGATCGTTCGCTCCGTCATTTTTCTTTCCTTCTGCCATTGAGGGTTTTCTTGGGTGTGTGAGAGTGATTGTCTTCAAGAGAGACAAGATCGAGACCCAACTTTCTATACTCAGACCTCGTCGGGGACATGCACTGAAAAAACAATCAAGAGCAGCCTGCTCTGAAACCACTGATCCGGATTCTTTTCGGCACGAAATGAGATCGGAGATATAATAAAAAAATGCACAAAGATATCGCAGATATTCAATAATATAACATAAATATATTAGAGATGCAACCATAAACACAAAGATACAGTAATACATGATTGCTATTAATGAAAGAAATGTACAGAGACTGTAAAAATACAAAGTGAAAGACTCGTTAGAATGGTGGCAGCTTATCTCTGAGAAGAGATGTGACGACTACTCGCATTCGCAAGAATATGATTACAATGAGGCTCTGAAGGCCTTTTTACAATAAGAAGGAATGCAAAAAACCTAACACTAGGAGATGAAGCGCCAAAAATCATGTGGGTCCCGTTTGGGTAAGTTAGTCCATCAACTTCTCGAGGTCGTAACTTTTCCATACGATCTCCATTTTAGGTGTATGATAGATCGTTGGAAAGGTATAGTCAAGGAGATTCATTTTGGGGGCTCAATCATTCCTTTGATTATCATTGAGAACCTTGATCTCAAAAAACCTTCATTGAGGCCCTCAAAATGGCCTCGGAAGTTAAAACCTGCTAAAAATAGTAAATTGCCAAAATTGCTAGAAAACTGTTTTGAGCCAGTCGGAAAAGGTGGGTGGCCACTGATATCCACCTGGATCAATCCTCCATCCTTAGGAAGAAATGGTCTCCATTGCATTGAGTTCCCAGGGGAGAGGGAAAAACGTTTGCTGAATTTGCATCTTGGTGAGCTGCTTGCCTTGTTGGAGACATCGCACTGCTCAGTTTGTGGAAGTCTGTCACGAACTTGTTGAGGCTGAGGTTGTTCAAAAAGTCAGGCTACATGAGAGGATGGTGTGCAGAATGAATCTTTGCATTTTGCTGCAACCTTGTCGATTTGCTTCTTTTGGATAGAAGGTGCTTGGGGAGAAGCTGTAATGGTTGCAGTGTCCTTCTGTGCTCCTTTTGAACAGATTGTGAAGAAGATGAATTTTGCAGTATGAGATACTAACTTGTGGCACTTTTTAGGTGGAATAGTAGTCAGAACTACTTGTGGTATTCTGTAGAGATGACCCCCCAGAGAAACAATGACACTGCGGGGTCGAGACTCATAAACAACATGGTGCTTCCACATATATGGTTGGCCCAAGAGAACATCACAGACATCTAGTGGGGCAACATCACATAATACCTCATCCTTGAAGGGTTGGATGCCATACCAAAATCGACATTGCTGGCTGACACAAAGATCTCGTCCTTGGTGAAGCCACCTGATGTTGTATAGTTGCGGCTGTGGTGTTGTCGACAATTCCAACTGTTTGACAACCTCTGCTGAGATGAGGTTCTTCTGGCTTCCGCTATACACAACAAAATGCAGCAGGGTCCCATTCACCCACATCTGTGAATGAAAAAGGCACTCCCGCTCTTCAGGATCTGTTGGTTCTTCTGGTTGAATTGCTGCGGTTGTGACAATAGCAGTGGGGTTTACGTCAATGATCTGTCATTTACCAGTATTTTCAGAATAAGATTCTGAATCAAGGTTTGGCTCCTTGTCTTTGATCTCGGCCACCAATGACTGTTTTGAGCGACATTCATCGGTGTTGTGCCAGGGGCTTTTGTGGAAATTGCACCATTTTTCGGTGTCCTTCTTTGTCTTCCGATGACCCTTCTTTTCATGTGGCTTTGACTGGTTTTCGAGAGATTGCTTATTAGGGATGTCTTTGTCATACTTTGGTTGTTGTGGATTTGCAGGACCAAAATCCTGTTTTTTCTGGTGCTTAAATTTCTGCTCGATTTTAATAGCATATCGATAGGCAGCACCGAGTAATGAGATGTCCAGAAAATCCATTTCAGTTTGGATGTATCTATGTAGAGCCCCATGGTATTTCAGAACCAAATGTTGTTCAGAGTCTTTGATACCCAGCTTGGTGTGCAAGGTATGGAAGGTATTGGTGAATTTCAGAACTTCTTGGCCCCTCTCTTGCCACAGTGTAGTCCATCTCATGTACTGGTCCTCATAGTTTCCAATAGGGTAATATTGTTCCTTTACCGCATCCACAAAAAAATCCCAAGTGGGATCGACCCCATATATTTCAGACTCCTTTGTGGAACTCTGCTCCCAATAAGTTTCCCACCAATGTTTGACATGGGGGAGAGCTTTAAGGAGTGCGAAGGTGATCTTTTCTTTGTCGAAAAATTTGCGAACAAAGAAATAACCTTCTAGCAGATTTAACCATTTGTCTAGGGCTTTTGCATCTATCTGTCCTTTAAATACAGTTATATCAAAATTAACTTATACCTTGAAAGGAAAGATGCCTCCAAAGTGGCTGCTTGATGAAGATGTGCCTGATGCTATCGGTAGGCATTTAAGGATGTGTCCAAAATTCTCCATCATTTTGTCCCTCTGTCGCGTGAGAGCTTGCTCAAGCAACATATTGATAGGATCATCTGCTCCGTCGTTTTTCTTTTCTTCCGCCATTGAGGGTTTTTTGGGTGTGCGAGAGCGATTGTTTTCAAGAGAAACAAGCTCGAGACCCAAATTTCTATACTTGGACCTCGTCAGGGACATGCACTAAAAAAACGATCAAGAGCAGCCTGCTCTGATACCACGGATCCAGATTATTTCGACACGAAATAAGATCGGATATATAATAAAGAAATTCATAGAGATATCACAAATATTCAATAATATAACAGAAATATATTAGAGATGCAACCATGAACACAGAGATACAGTAATACATGATTTCTATTAATGAAAGAAATGTACAGAGACTGTAAAAATACAGAGTGAAAGACACTCTAGAATTGTGGCAGCTTATCTATGAGAAGAGATGTGACGACTACTCGCATTCACAAGAAGATGATTACAATGAGGCTTTGACAGCCTTTTTACAATAATAATGAATGCCAAAACCCCTAGACATCCAAAAACCTAACCCTAGGAGATGAAGCGCCAAAAGTCATGTGGGCCCCGTTTGGGTAAGTTAGTACATCAACTTCCCGGGGTTGTAACTTTTGCATACGATCTCTGTTTTAGGTGTATGATAGATTGTTGGAAAGGTATCGTCTAGGAGATTCATTTTGGGGGATCAATTATGGATTTGAATATCATTGAGAACCTCAATCTCGAAAAACCTTCATTTAGGCCCTCAAAATGGTCCCGGAAGTTAAAACATGCTAAAAATAGTAAATTACCAAAATTGCTAGAAAACTATTTTGAGCCAGTCGGAAAAGGTGGGTGGCCACTGATATCCATCTAGATCAATCCTCCATCCTTAGGAAGCAATGGTATCCATTGTGTTGAGTTCCCAGGGGAGAGGGAAAAGCGTTTGCTGAATTTGCATCTTGGTGAGCTGCTTGCCTTGCTGGAGACGTCGCGCTGGTCAGTTTGTGAAAGTCTATCATGAACCTGTTGAGGCTGAGGCTATTCAACAAGTTGGGCTACATGAGAGGACGTTGTGCAGAATGAATCTTTGCGCTTTGCTACAACCTTGTCGACCTGCTTCTGTTGGATAGAAGGTGCTTGGGGCAAAGCTGTAGTGGTTGTAGTGTCCTTCTGTTCCCCTTTTCAACAGATTGTGAAGAAGCTAGATTTTGCAGTATGATATACTACCTTGCGGCACTTTTTAGGTGGAATAGTAGTCAGAACTACCTATGGTATTCTGTAGAGATGACCCCCCAGAGAAACAATGACACTGCGGGGTCGAGACTCATAAACAACGTGGCGCTTCCACATATATGTTTGGCCCAAGAGAACATCACAAACATCTAGTGGGGAAACATCACATAATACATCATCCTTGAAGGGTTGGATGCCATATGGCAATCGACATTGCTGGCTGACACAAAGATCTCGTCCTTGGCAAAGCCACCCGATGTTGTATGGCTGCAGGTGTGGTGTTGTCGACAATCCCAACTGTTTGACAACCTCTGCTGAGATGAGGTTCTTCTGGCTTCCGCTATCAACAATAAAATGTAGTGGGGTCCCCTTCACCCACATCTGTGAATTAAAAAGGCACTCCCCCTCTTCAGGATCTGTTGGTTTTTCTGGTTGAATTGCTGCGGTTGCGACAATAGCAGTGGGGTCTGCGTCAATGATTTGTCCTTTACCAGTATTTTCAGAATCAGATTCTGAATTAGGGTTCGGCTCCTTGTCTTTGATCTCGGCCACCAATGGCTGTTTTGAGCGACATTCATTGGTGTTGTGCCAGGGGATTTTGTGGAAATCGCACCATTTTCCGGTGTCCTTCTTTGTCTTCCCATGACCCTTCTTTTCATGTGGCTTGGACTGGTTTTCGGGAGACTGCTTGTTAGGGATGTCTTTGTCATACTTTGGTTGTTGTGGATTTGCAGAACCAAAATCCCATTTGTTTTGGTGCTTAAATTTCTTCTCGATTTTAACGGCATATCGATAGGCAACACTGAGTGATGAGATGTCTAGAAAATCCATTTCAGTTTGGATCTATTTGTGTAGAGCCCCATGGTATTTCAGAACCAAATGTCGTTCAGAGTCTTTGATACCCATATTGGTGTGCAAGATATGGAAGGTATTGGTGAACTCCGTAACTGCTTGGCCCCTCTCTTGCCGCAGTATGGACCATCTCATGTACTGGTCCTCATAGTTGCCAATAGGGTAATATTGTTCCTTTACCGCATCCACAAAAAAATCCCAAGTGGGATCGGCCCCATATATTTCAGACTCCTATATAGAACTCCGATCCCAATAAGTTTCCCACCAATGTTTGACATGGGGGAGAGCTTTAAGGAGTGCGAAGGTGATCTTTTATTTGTCGAAAAATTTATGAACAGAGAAATAACCTTCTAGCAGATTTAACCATTTGTCTAGGGCTTCTGCATCTATCTGTCCTTCAAATACAAGAATATCAAAATTAAATTGTACCTTGAAAGGCGAGGTGCCTCCAAAGTGGCTTCTTGATGAAGATGCACCTGATGATATCGGCAGGCATTTAAGGATGTGGACAAAATTCTCCATAATTTCGTCCCTCTGTCGCGTGAGAGCTTGCTCAAGCAAGAGATTGATAGGATTGTCCGCTCCGTCGTTTTTATTTTCTTCCACCATTGAGGGTTTCTTGGGTGTACGAGAGCGATTGTATTCAAGAGAGACAAGATTGAGACCCAACTTGTTATACTTGGACCTCGTTGGGGACATGCACTGAAAAAATGATTAAGAGCAGCTCCTATGATACCACTGATCCAGATTATTTTTGTCATGAAATGAGATCGGAGATATAATAAAGAAATGCCCAGAGATATCGTAGATATTCAATAATATAACATAAATATATTAGAGATGAAACCATAAACATAGAGATACAGTAATACATGATTTCTATTAATGAAAGAAATGTACAGAGACTGTAAAAATACAGAGTGAAAGACTCGCTAGAATGGTTGCAGCTTATCTTTGAGAAGAGATGTGACGGCTACTCGCATTCGCAAGAAGATGATTACAATGAGGCTCTGAAGGCCTTTTTACAATAAGAAGGAATGCCAAAATCCCTAGACATACAAAAACCTAACCCTAGGAGATGAAGTGCCAAAAGTCATGTGGGCTCTGTTTGGGTAAGTTAGTACATGAACTTCCCGGGGTCGTAACTTTTGCATACGATCTTCGTTTTAGGTGTATGATAGCTCGTTGGAAAGGTATCGTTGAGGAGATTCATTTTGGGGGCTCAATTATGCCTTTATATATCATTGAGAAACTCGATCTCGAAAATCCTTCATTTAGTCCCTCAAAATGGCCTCAGAAGTTAAAAGCTGCTAAAAATAGTAAATTGCCAAAATTGCGAGAAAACTGTTTTGAGCCAGTTGGAAAATGTGGGTGGCCACCGATATCCACCTAGATCAGAAGTTGAATATATCTCTTGAGATTTAGAGTATCTCATATGAAGATTGATTGAAAGGAGCAGAAGGCTCCAAAGATGACCGAACATTAGAACGGGAAGCATAACTCGTTTGAAGCTTGAATTTGTCTTTCAAATCTAGACTTGGTATTCAACACGAAGTATACCCTGTAAGAGATGATGAAGTCCTTATAGAATCAGAAGAAATTGAGAGTAAGCATGATCTTAGAAAGTATCAAATGAAGAGTCAACTTCCATGACTGGGAGACATATGTTGTGAGAAGACTAGATCGTAGCTTCAGAAACTTCTAGGAGATATGAAATCTCTTTGGAAGATTCCCTTGTTTCAGTGACAAATAAGGAAGCCAGTCAGAAAGACTAGGATGCGGATTCTTATGTGAGAAGAGAAGTCAATATTGAATTCCAATATTGATCTATATAGATCAAACATGTCGCATATATACATAGCCCGATGTATGTCCAGAGGATTCTCCTAGCAAAAGGGAGAAGACTACGACGAGACACTTATTGAAGAAATAGTTCCAGTATTTATGAAGACAACCGAAACAACCATGAATCATATATAGTATGAGATGTAGGGGGAGCAATCCCCATATTGAAAATTGAGTGGCAGTTGGTGTAGTACATTAGTTGGGTCATGGAGACATGAATACAATTAAAGATAGAGTTACCTCCATGAAATAAGAAGAACTATATTTAGTATCAGTTATTGAGCCACCCTCAGTTTCAGTTGAAGTTGTTGTCTTTATAGAAGAAGAGGAGTTACTCTAAGATTTTAGCAGCCATAGTGAGGATGAAGCAATCATTCTCAGCCGTAGAGCAGGTGTAGGGGCAGAGTCCCAGTTCCAGAAGGAACAATTGCATAAAGAGTAGAGGACATACTCCCAAACAGTGAGAACAGATACATGCTTTGTGGAAAGCACATAGAGCGAACACATGATTGTGTAGATTGAGTTGCGACTGAGCAAGTGTACCAGATTGGTACAATGTAATGAGAAAAATTGATTTGAAGATTGAAGATAGAAAGACTCATGTCTGCCAGTTGAGGAAGGATCTGTACGTGTTGAAGCAAGCTCCTAGAGCTTGATATTGCAGAGGACAAACAATTTTCTAACGAGCTTGGGATTTACCAAGAGTAAAGATGATTCTAACCTCTACTTCAAGGTTATGAATGATGAGCCGGTGATATTTCTGTTGTATGTGGATGACTTATTCTTAACTAGAGAAGAAAAACTCATCACCAAATGTAATAAGAAGTTCGCTTTAGAATTTGAGATGAAAGACCTTGGTCTAATGCATTATTTCTTAGGTCTTGAGGTATGGCAAAGCCCAGAGAGAATCTTCCTTAACCAAGGGAAGTATGCAGTTGAAATCCTGAAGAGATTTGATATGTTGGAGTGCAAGTCCATGAATACACCCATGGAAACAAAGCTGAAGCTTCCGGTCGACACTTCGTCAGAATTGATTAATGCCATGTTGTATAGACAGATCATTGGATCGCTGATGTATCTGACGAACACCAGAATATATATCTATTTTGTCGTGAACACTTTGAGTCAGTTTCTGGTAGAACCAAAACATGTTCACTTAGTTGCTGCAAAACATGTGATGAGGTACCTTAAGAGTACATTAGATTATGGTATGAGTTATGATGGATATCATAATTTCACACTGAGTGGGTACACTGATTCAGATTGGGCTGGATGTGTCTCTGATAGGAATAACACTTTAGGATGTTGTTTCAGTTTGGGATCAACCATGATCTCATGGCAGAGTAAGAAGCAATCAAGCATTTCTCTTAGTACAATGGAAGCAGAATACATTGTCGTGTGTTCTTCCAGTTGTGAAGCCATATGGCTTCGTAAGTTGTTGACTGGTCTATTCGACCTAGAGATGGAAGAAACCACGATCCTATGTGATAACCAGAGCTGCATAAAGATGATAGAGAATCCTGTATTTCATGACAAGTCGAAACACATAGAGATCCGATACCATTACATCTGTGACATGGTGCAGAGAGGAGCCATAAAGCTCCAATATGTTAGCACATATGAACAGGTTGCCGATGTGTTGACCAAACCTCTATCTTGTGTAAAGTTTGATCACTTTCGAGATAAGCTCGGTATAGTTTGAAAGGACCTCCCTCGATAGGGGGAGTAGTGTTGTGTTGATATGCCAACCTAGTGCTGTGCTTCCAACTTAATTGTTGTGTCTAGATGCCAACCTAGTGTTGTGCTTCCAACTTAATTGTTGTGTTGAGATGCTAGAAAGTGTTGTGCTTCCAACTTAATTGATGTGTTGAGATGCCAAACGAGTGCTATGCTTCTAGCTTAATTGTTGTGTCGGGATGCCAACCTAGTGCTTTGCTTCCAGCTTAATTGTTGTGTTGAGATGCCA
This sequence comes from Picea engelmannii, assembly GCA_009831015.1. Taxonomy (NCBI): domain Eukaryota; kingdom Viridiplantae; phylum Streptophyta; class Pinopsida; order Pinales; family Pinaceae; genus Picea; species Picea engelmannii. Next base: position 35,145 of record ML805698.1, read on the forward strand.
ATCGAGTGCTGTGCTTCTAGCTTAATTGTTGTGTTGAGATGCCAACCGAGTGTTGTTCTTCCAACTTAATTGTTGTGTTGAGATGCCAACCGAGTGCTGTGATTCTAGCTTAATTGCTGTGTTGAGATGCTAGCCGAGTGCTGTGATTCCATCTTAATTGTTGTGTTGAGATTCCATCTTAATTGTTGTGTTGAGATTCAGACTTAATTGTTGTGTTGAGATTCCAACTTAATTGCTGTGTTGAGATTCCAACTTAATTGCTAATTCGAACTTAATTGTTGAGTTGAGATTACAACTTAATTGATGATGTGAAAACTTAGTTGTTGTGATGCCAGCCTCATGCTGTGATGATGTGCCAGCTTAAGTGCTGTGATGCTAGCCTCGTGCTGATGACATGCCAACCTCGTGCTGTGATGATGTGCCAGCCTCGTGCTGTGATGATGTGTTTCCAACTTCGTGATGTGATGCTAGCCTTGTGTTGAAGACTCTCAGCCTAATGCTGATGTTGATGATGCTCCAACCTTTGTGCTGTGATGTTGTTGTTGTTGATGATGCTCCAACCTTTGTGCTGTGATATTGCTTCTTTTGATGTTGTATCAACCTTGTGATATTATTGATGATGATGATGTATTAGTGTTATACTAATCCATGTTGATGCAGTTTATGATGATGATGCCACTTCAACTTCCTGCTAAAGATGATGATGATGATGTCACTTCAGCTTCTTGCTGAAGATGATGATGGTGATGCCACTTCAACTTATTGTTGAAGTTGATGATGATGATGGCTCTTCAGCTCCCTGCTGAAGATGATTATGATGATGATGATGTCATTTCATATTTCATGCTGAAGATGATGATGTTACTTTATCCTCACCCTGAAGATGATGATGATATTACCTTAGCCTCTAGATGATGATGATGATGATGCCATTCCAACTCTCTCTTGTGAATGATGATATTGATGATGATAGAAACTTCCAATGATTTATAGATATGCCAGTCAGTGTTCCAAGATGTTTTTGATGATGTTGCCCTCTCTCTTGCTTGCTGCTATTGTAGAATACTCTTCTTGTTAAGGGGGAGTGTTGAAATAATGTAACTGCAAAGAGTATTCTAATTATTATTGTTGTATTATTCATTAGATCAATCCCCTTTTGCAGATTGATCATATCGGTTATTGTAATCGACCAAATCCCCTTTTGCGGATTGGTTAAACCCTAATTGTAATGGGATAAATGAAAAGTCGGCCCCAGAATATATTAAAGTGGTTATAACCACCCAGATTGAGAAGTCAGCCCTGCCAGTGAAAAGACACCTCACTCCAGTGCCTTCCAAATTGTATAAATAAGAGAGGCTAACGCCTCATTTGGTTACACACTCACTTGTTCCTCAGAGCGCAAGTCTGGAGCTACAGTTGGAGAAGAAGAGAGAGAGAGAGGCGCACTACTTGGGAGAGGACTTTCTGTCTTGTTTGAATTATTCTCTTAGCAGTGTATTGGTTATCTATATTAAGGAATTTTTTGCTGGGTTTTCTCCCCCATGAGGGTTTCCTAGGATAAATGTTGTGTCTCTTGTGATTGTGTATTTCTCAGTGATCCTATCTATGATATGGTTATCTAGTGAATTGAAAATAAACCTAATAATAGCTTAAACCTTAACACTTGAGTCTATCTTGAATGCCATTGGTCAAGGTGATCGTCATCACACATCTGTAGTTTTTTGACACTCCCGAATGACTTGATTAAACCCATGCTTCAACTTGTTCATATCATCCTCCATCTGGTCAACCTTCTTACCATGTTGGCATAATGCATCCGTCATCTGCTCGATAGTCCTCTCCAACATAACGAGTTGATCCTTCATTTTTAGGTCTTGGGATCCCTCTTGTTGTCACTGCCATCTACATGCAATCTAGCCATGGATGACCCTCCAAGTATCTTCACTTTACTTGTGAAGGTTCATCCAAGGCACCCAAGAGTCTGTCTCAAGACTTCTTCAAAATTCAACGATTAACTCCATGGTAACTTATGAGATCAGGTCTGTGACAAGTTTTGCGACAGTCTTGCATTCATCCACCTTCTCCAAGTGCTCGATTCACCCTCTAAACTCTACGCTTGGCCTGCTCAAGGTGTGCACCCAGGTATACTCACAAGTCACAACTTTGTCTGCAACTCTATCTTTCACTTCCATCACAAACCACCAAGTTTATGCTCAGGTTTCCTTTGCGATGAGTCAGTGCATCGAACCCTCACCAAAACTGCATCCAAACTTCCTTCTTGAGTAGTTCACCCCTCCACAACTATTTTGGTTGCAGTAGTGGTGAGGAGTCAAATATGATTTGATACCACCTGCCATGACACCATAGGAAGTCTGATCAGATCTTGCAATCGTTCACCTCATGAGGGCATGCGACACCATGACGATTCTTGCTTGATTTCTTGGCACACCAATAATAATTTGTCCGGACTATGGCTCTTCACCTAGAGCACACCCATACTCCGTTATAGGCTACCGACGAGTCACACTCCTTCTCTAGTGAAAATCTTGTATACAATTTTTAACACAATTTATCACTTAGTCTTATATAAGCATACATTCATGAACATGATAAACCAAGAGAAAAATTGTGGAATAAATGAAGACAAACACATAAATAGTTCGAGCAATATAAATCATTCCTAAGACGATAGAGCACTTCTGAATCGGTTTACAAATTCGACAGAGTCACGTGACTCACCTTATCTCACAAAGACACTCATAAACAAATTCTCCTCACCAATACTTTCTGTCGCAACCATCTTTGCAACCTCCTACGGTGCACCTCAGACATGCTCATAACCACAGACTTGTTGTCACTTCTTTATCACAGACTTTCACCAAGATAACATAGATTTCAGTTCCGCCTCACACATGCCTCCAATAGACCTGCATTTCCAAACTTCTGCAAAACCTCCTAGATCATCCCACTCTTGGCTATGTGTCTTCCATCTTGGCAACTCTACCTCAATTTGTTGCCTAAGATTTGTTCTCCAAATATCTCGTCTAAGTACTTCTATGACGCCTTCTTTTGGTTGTGCACCCTTGATCTTATGGGAACTCCAAGGGTCACTCGTGAAAAACGTCATGTCTCTTGGGTGTGTTGTGCCCCTTCGCGGACTCATACTCAAACGACTCATCGCACCCACTCTGTGGACCTGGTGCACCCATCTAAGCCTGCACACCCATCAATCGTCATGTCTCTTGGAATGATGCACCCATCCTTGGGCACGCGCCCCTTGCCTTGTTTATTTTCTCGTGTCGACCGTCATGGCGCCTTGTGGGTTTTTTGATGGGGTCATCCAACCTCTCGGGTGTGCCCATGTTGTTAAGGGAAGACGGGTCCAATCCTTGGGAATTCTCCCAAGTTTCCCGGCCCTTTCCCAAATGCAACCCAAGTCCCTATCAATCTTTCGAAGACAAGTAAGGTGTGCGCCCCCTTGGCGCCGCACGCCACCATCTTGTGCCCAAGGTGCTCCTTCCCACACCCAAACATCTTTTTTCGTCCAACCGATCACTTCTTCTTTGTGCTCTTCATATGTTCCATCGCTAAATTTTTCCAAGGAGTGTGCACGCTCGGTGGGTGTCATGGGAGACCTTACAAGTATCACATAAGTGAAACATTCCATAAAGGATTTAATTAGGATGGTCATGTCCTTTTACAGTTCGACAATTATGCTCAACACTTAGAAGTCTGTATTGTCTCGTATCATCCACCATAACAACATCAAGAACCAAGAACCAAGAACAATGCGAATACAACATAATCGAGAGAAAGACATAAAGCCCTTCCTTAATTATGATTTGAGGACAAAGAATTTCTAAAGAGGGAGGCAATACAATAGATATAAATATATAAATTATAAAGATAAATAAATAATAACAATAACTAATAATTAATAATTAATACGTAATGAAGAGACATGACATCCTAATGAAAGGTCATGTCTCCTAATGAAAGGACACCCCTGTGTGGGTATATATATGGCCCCCATTTGTATCATACTACACTATCATATCTCATACCTTTTATTCAATATATTATCTGTTAAGGTTCAAGCTATTATTAGGTTTATTTTCAATTTACTAGATAACCATAGCATATATAGGATCACTAAGAGAAACACAATCACAAGATACACAACATTTATCCCGGGAAACCCTCATGGGGGAGAAAACCCAACAAAAAATTCATTAATATAGATAGCCAAGACAATAAACCAAAATACTAGAGAATATCCAACACTGAGCAATGTGCCTCTCTCTTCCTTCTTCTCCCAACTGCAGCTACCAAACTTGCACACTGGATGATCAAATGAGTAAGTGAGATAATGAGATTCTGGTTTCCTTTATTTATACAAACTGACAGGTGCTGGAAATGTGTCTTCACTGGGCAAGGCCGACTTGTCTTCTTAGTGGTTAAAACCACTTTAATTAGCCCCGGGGACGAGTTCTTAATTTGCACAATATATTTAGGTTTGACCAATCCACAAAAGGGGATTTGGTCAATTATAATGCCCGACATGATCAATCCACAAAAGGGGATTGATCTAATGAATAATAACTCAATAATAAATAGAATACTCTTTGCAGTTACAATATTTCAACACTCCCCCTTAAGAAGAAGGGTATTCTACAACATCATCATGAGAGAGAGAGAGGGAAACAACATCAACAACATCTGGAACACTGACTGGAATATCTATAAATCATCGAAAGTTTTTCTCATGATCAATATCATCATCCACATCAAGGAGCTGAAATGGCATCCTCATCATCTGCATCAACATGGATTAGTATAACACTAATACATCATCATCATCAATAACAACACAAGGCTGATACAACATCAACAAAAACAACATCAAAACACGAAGGCTGGAGCATCATCAACATCAACACTAGGCTGGAAATCTTCAACACGAAGTTGGCATCTCAACAACATCAGCACAAAGCTAGAAATATTCAACACGAAGCTAGAATCTCAACAAAATCAACACGAAGCTGAAAATATTTTGCACGAAGTTGGAAATCTTCAGCACAAAGATGGAAATCTTCAGCACGAAGCTGCAAATATTCAGCACGAAGCTGACATCTCAACAACATCAACATGAAGCTGGAAAAATTCAGCACGAGGCTGGCATCTCAACAACATCAACACGAAGTTGGAAATTTTCAGAACAAGGCTGGAATCACAACAACATTAGCAAGAAGCTAGAAATATTCAGCACGAGGATGGCATCACAACAACATCAGGATGAAGCTAGAAATCTTCAGCACAAGGCTGGCATCACAACAACATCAGTATGAAGCTGGAAATATTCAGCACAAGGCTGGCATCAACACTACTCCCCCTTTTGAGGGAGGTCCTTTCAGACTACACCAAGCTTGTCTTGAAAGTGTTCAAACTTTACACGAGATAGAGGCTTGGTCAACAAATCAACAAGCTCTTCATCCATGCCAACATACTAGAGATTTATGGCTCCTTTTTGCACCATATAACTGATGTAATGATATTGGATTTCTATGTGTTTTGACTTGCCATGGAACACATGGTTCTCTGTCATCTTTATGCAACTCTTCTTATCACATAGAATCATTGTTGCTTCCATCTCTAGATCGAATAGATTTGTTAACAACTTTTAAAGCCATATGGCTTCACAACTGGTGGAACATGTAATAATGTATTCTTCTTCTGTCGTGCTGAGAGAAATACTTGATTGCTTCCTACATGAGATCATGGTTGACTCAAGACTGAAACAACATCCCAAGGTGATATTTTTTTCAGATACACTTCCAACCCAATCTGAATCAGTATATCCACTCAGTCTGAAGTCTTGATCTCCATTATAACTGAGACCAAAATCCAACGTACCCTTAAGGTATCTCATCACATGTTTTGCAGCAACTATGTGAACACGTTTGGGTTTTACCAGAAATTGACTCATGGTGTTCACAACAAAACATATATCTGGCCTAGTGTTCGTCAGATACATCAACGATCCAATGATTTGTCTGTACATTGTAGCATCAACCAATTTTGACAAAGTATCTACCAGGAGCTTCATCTTAGTTTCCATGGGTGTGTTCATGGATTTACACTCCAACATATCAAACCTATTTAGTATTTCAACTGCATACTCTCTTGGTGGAGGAAGATCTTCTCTAGGCTCTGCCAGACCTCAAGGCCTAAGAAATAGTGCATTAGGCCAAGGTCTTTCATCTCAAATTCTACAGTGAGCTTCTTCTTACAATCAGTGATGGGATTTTCTTCTCCAGTTAGAAATAAGTCGTCCACATATAACAATAATATAACATGATCATCATTCATAACATTGAAGTAAAGGTTAGAGTTAACTTTTCTCTTGGTAAAGCCCAAGCTCGTCAGGAAACTGTCAATTCTTCCATACCAAGCTCTAGGAGCTTGTTTCAATCCGTACACATCCTTCTTCAATTTGCATACACGAGTCTTCCTGTCTTCAACTTCAAACCCTTGAGGTTGTTTTGTATACACTTCCTCTTCTATGACACCATTTAAGAAAATTGTTTTCACATCCATCTGGTGTAATTTTCATTTCATCTTAGCTACAAGGGCTATGATGGTTCTGATTGAAGTGTATCTGGCTACAAGAGAAAACGTCTCTTCATAGTCAATGCCTTCCTTTTGAGAAAATACACGAGAAAGAAACCTTGCTTTATATTTCTCAATACTTCCATTAACATCATGTTTTATCTTGTATAACAATTTGGAAGATACCACATCCTTGCTCTTCGGTCTGGGAACTATTTCCCATACATCATTCTTTATAATGGATTGGTATTCTTCTGTCATGGCATCTACCCATTATTTATTCTGAATGGATTCTTCAAATCAAGTAGGCTCCTTCTCTAAGAGATCACACATCAAATCCATATAACTGGATAATGGCTTGGGTTTCTTAACTTGTCTCATGGCTCCTTCAGGGGCACCATACTTCTCTCCATCTTGAATAAGTTCCCTTACCCATGCTGGATTTCTCTTGTGGGAGATCGTCATCCGGGGAGGTTATTGAGATTCTATTATGTCATGGTCTTCAAGAATCTCCTCATCAGGGGAATTTATGACCTCCCTCACTGGTTCTGCAACTATGGGAGCCACATGTTCTTCTTCATATACTTCTTCAAGCTGGCATCTTCTTGATTTATTGAGTGTTGCATCTTCATCAAAGGTTAGATCTCTGCTGATCTCAATATGATGGTAACCTGGTATGTATATTCTGAAGGCATTGGAGACCTCACAATATCCAACAAATATTCCCTTCTTTCCTGAAGGGTCCAACTTGGTTGTCTTCTCTTTTGGAACATGTACAAATACGAGACAACCAAATATTTTGAGATGGCTTACTTCTGGCTTCTTTTCGGAGAACATCTCTTCAGGATTCTTGAACCCAAGTGCACTATGGGACAATCTGTTCTTTACATACATTGTTGTTCTTGCCGCTTCTTCCCATAAGTGTATTGGAAGATCTTGATCATGGATCATAGTCTTCACTACTTCCATTATAGTTATGTTCTTTCTTTCTTCTACATCATTTTGTTGAGGATATTAGGTAGTGGTGAGCTCCATCTTGATCCCGACATCTTTACAAAAGTTTATAAACTCTTTTGAGGTGTATTCTCTTCCATTATCCGACCTGAGTATCTTAATCTTTCTTTCAGAGAGATTCTCTATCAAGGCTTTGAATTCCTTGAATTTACTGAACACTTCATCTTTTGATTTCAGAAAGTAAACCCAGGTTTTGCGAGAATAGTAATCAATAAAAGGCACATAGTATACATACCCATTGATGGAGGTTGATGGCATTGGGCCACACACATTCGAGTGAATGATCTCTAGGACTCCTTCTGCTTTTTTGTCTCTCTTCGGGAAAGGGTTCTTGATGTTCTTTCCTTGTGCACATCCGTTGCACTCGTCTTCATGGTCAACCTTGAATTCTGGTAGACATATGGTTGCCTTTCTTACATATGGTAATGCTTTGTAGTTAATGTGAGCTAATCTTCTATGCCAAAGTTCACATGGATTCTCAATGGAATGAGTCAAGGCTGCTTCCGAGTGAATTTTTAGCTTATACAAGCCACCTTCTTCTTTTCCAATAACAATTGCTTCTTCCATGGTTTTTCCTTTGGGCCACATAAGAACTTCTCCATCTATGAAAGCAACTCTGAAGCCTTTCTTATCTAAAGATGAGATAGAAAGTAAGTTCTTTTTCAAACCTGGTACATATAGTACATCCTTCATCTTCATTGGGGTCCTTGAATCAAGTTTGTAATTTGATTCTTCTACTCCTTTGATAGGGTACTGGTAATTGTCTCCAAGTGGAACTTTCTGGGGAAAGTTCTTTTCTGTAAGGCAAGAGAGAATGTCTCTTTGACCTGTCATGTGCTTGGAAGCACCACTATCTATGATCCAAGTGCCCGCACCAGGTGACACTGATCATGAGAGGGCAGAGATTAAGACATAGTCTTCAATATGTTCTTTTATCATCTTTGTGGGTGGCTCTTCATCTTCAACTGTGTGGGCATGGTGCCTCTTGTTTCTCTTCTTGTATTCTTCTCTTCTAGCTGGACAATTCTTAGAAATATGTCCCATATTGTCACAATGGTAACATTGGTAGGATGATAAATCTTTTTCTTTTCTTTGACCTTTCTGAAACTTCTGGAATCTCTTTGGAGGGTGAGATTCTTTATGTATGAATTTGTTTGGGGGGTGAGACTCCTTATGTTGATGAGTTTCTTTTTGGAAGTAAGACCTTTTCCTTCCTCCTTTAGTATGAACAACTAGGGCTTGATCTTCATCTCTTGATAGTATTGCTTCTCGGTTAGCTACTTTTGCTTCTTCTTGAACACATTCTTCCTAAAGATTGTCAAAGTGTAGTTTCTCGTTTCTGGCACAAATAGTTTGGATGAATGCATCCCAAAGTCTCGTGAGACCATTATGGGCTGTCATT
>ML805698.1:44269-61179 GCA_009831015.1 Picea engelmannii
GTTTAAGATATTATTAGGTTTCTTTTCAATTTACTAGATAACCATAGTATAGATAGGATCACTGAGAGAAACACAATCACAAGATACACAACATTTATCCTGTGAAACCCTCATGGGGGAGAAAACCCAACAAAAACTTCCTTAATATATATAACCAATACAATGCCAAGACAATAAACCGAAACACTAGAGAATATCCAACACTGAGCAATACGCCTCTCTCTTCCTTCTTCTCCCAACCACAACTACCAAAATTGTGCACTGGATGATCGAATGAGTGAGTGGGATAATGAGGTTTTGACTTCCTTTATTTATACAAACTGGTAGGCACTGGAAAGGTGTCTCTTCACTGGGAGGGCCGACTTGTCTTCTTAGTGGTTAAAACCACTTTAATTAGCCCCGGGGCTGAGTTCTTAATTTTCACAATATATTTAGGGTTTGACCAATCCACAAAACGGGATTTGGTCAATTATAATGCCCGACATGATCAATCCACAAAAGGGGATTGATCTAATGAATAATAACTCAATAATAAATATAATACTCTTTGCAGTTACAATATTTCAACATTATCCACATGGATTTCTTTATATTGTTCCAAATATTTTGGACGCGTGTGATTTGAACCAGATTGGTTCATTTCATAGAAGCAAACTAGAAAACCTTTCGAATGGTAAGAAGAGAATACAACTGTCATATTCTCACTAAAATATCCAATGGGAGAAACTTATTTAGTGTGATGGAGGCCATATTATAGGCACATGGTTCCTCCTAGGGTTTTCACATGAAGAATAGGTCCATATTCTAGAAGTTTCCTAAAATATTTTCACTTTAGGTGCACCACCTAGTGATCAACTTTGACACGTATCATGATCAAATTTGACCATGTCAACAAGGATTGTGAAATCTCTATCTATTTATGATTGACTGTGTGATTTTCAAATTGAAAGTTTGTTGGTCAGTAAAATAAAGGGAAATTGATATTTTTCCAAAGTTTTCAAACACTTCATTGACTGCAAAGTATAAATCACCACATGGAAATGCATTTCAAGAATACATTTTTTTGGTACATGCAAGGCAAAATTCTTGTAATAACAAATTCCCATAATGTATCAGTTCAATATATCATTGCAAGGCCAAAATATATTACTCTTTTTCTTTAACAATATGGACCTTTGAGAGCCTAGGGAGGAAGTCACCTACGACATAGAGGACAAGGAAAATATTGGAAATAGAATGAAAGATAAGATAATCATCCTTTCTTTCATGAGTCTGGCATACACTTGCTCATTCCTAAATCAAGTCAAGTACATCATAGGAATGGATCCATGGTTCAACATAGGATATACCTTGTCAAAGTACATCAATATCTCAATGCAACATAAATAATTCCTCTAACATCAATAATATAATGTTGCTAAAGTTGTATGGCACAAATATGAAGAAGATAAGGCCCTAAAACTAGAAAAGAGCTCAAACATGTGAGAAAATCAAATTCTAGTTAAAAAAATCTCCAAAGATAGGCTTTAATATTATCTCGAAAGAAACCATGCATGTCTATGCGTTGAATCCACAACACACCCTAAAATTTTAAATTTTTTTGGTACCACTTTTTCTTTAAATTCTTTGCAAGTAAATTAGAAATTCCAATTTTAATGATTCCTTACATATCATCTAGTTTTAATAACATCTTTTAGTGTGGGAGAAAACCAAAATCTTCCCAGTCCTTTAGCCTTGTTTTGAACCCAAAAATAAAATAAAAAAATTGAACACTTTTATAGCTATACCAAAGTCAGTTTTCAACGCTGATATGAAGGTAAATTTCTTCACCCATAGAAAAGTAAAATTTTGTGCTGATGAGAAAGTAAAGGGGATGCCTCAATGTATAGCGCTGTGCTAAAGATAAATTTTACGTCGATGAGTGCCCATCGGTAGTCACTTTGCACTTTTTCCAAAACACAAAGTTAAAAAGTGAAATCATATTAAAGTGAAATTCCGCGCCAATAACACTCATCTCTATACTTTTTCACTTTTGTTCTTCATCGTTCTCAGTGATTCCTATGTGCACGATTCCCAAGGATCTTCTTGATCACTCACCCAAACTAACTTTCTATCGCTTCAATTTGAAACTTTACCCAAACATAAAAGTGATGAGCGACCACCGAATATAAAATCTAGCTAGCCATTAATGCTAAACTATTCAATCAACACTTAATGTCAAATAATTTTGGAGATCCAATCCAAAAGTACACTTGATTAAACGCTTTGTAGAGGAGTTCCATGAGAAACACGATGTCAAGAATATTCTAGAATATTTTTATACCTTGGCTTTGATACCCAGATTATATGGAGAGAAATATTGTGTGCATTTCAAGGATGTTTGGGAACCATTGGATTACATGGTGTTTACAACTGGTAGTTTGTTTAATTGGGTTATCATTTTATCTTATTAACTTAACATGATGATGATCAAGAGTAATCCGAAAGAAAAAGCAAATTCTAGAGTAATCTGAAAATTTTATATGTCATCTTTTGGATGTGGTCTGTGCCATTAATATCTTTGGAGGTCTCAATGTCAGTTGGCAAGTTTCAAAATCCATAGTACATGTCTATTGCCATATTTTCTGGGAAAACATATATAAGAAGCTTATAATTTTCATAAGTTGAAAGGGAGTGATACTAACTTTGTAAACTATGTAAATTCTAAATCTTTTAATAGTTTGAATTTACTAAATAAAAATAAATCAAATTTTAAATAAACCCCAATATCCAAACTCTATTTTCCAATGGTTCCAAATCACAAGAGGGAGCTAGAGCTGGTTGTTTGTTGATTGATCCTAGGGGTAATGTAACATCCCAGTTTTAACCCTTATGAACTAAAATGTATTATGTAATTGTGACTTAGGCTAGTGAGCCAATAAAGTCGAAAAGGGGCCAGAGTGCCTAGGAAATGTAATACGTTTATATACATTAATAAAATACACCACTGGCTGCAAGACAAACAAGGACAAAAGAGATAGGGGGCTATGATTCCATGAGAGAGGGGGCTTGAGGGGCTAAGTCTTATTATTATTATTATTTTTATTTACCATAATTGATTTTATGGAGAAAAGTGGTTACATGGGATTCTTGGGGAAGGCCATGTGGTTCTTGGTTCTTGTGATTATATAAACATCACTTGGGGGCAGTTTTGGTGCGCTTCTTCTCCCTGGTTCTTCTTCTGCTTCCTTTTCCTTCACTCGGGATGACTTCATGTGCTCTCGATCTGAGCATGGATACAAATGGATGCATGAGGATGGCTTTGGGTCAAGTTTGGGGGGTCGTTCTTCCCTTTTGTTCGTCTTTTTCCCTTGGTCGTTTTGTTCCCTTGTTCCCTTGTTCTTCTTTCCTCTTCACTCACTATTTCTAGTTCGTATGCTCTTGGATGAGCATGGAAACAAATGGTAGGAAGAGGAGAGCCATTGATGAATGGTTGTAATAATTACTGATCATTCTTGAAGGGAATGGATGCCTGTGTGCATGAGCTTGATGGCAGTTCAGATATAATTGTCCACAACTGCGAGTCCTGAGAGTCCCAATAGGGAGATTATTAACCAGAAGCACTGGAGCCTTGGAAGGAGATTGACAACCTGAGGGACTGCGTGGCAGAGAAGGGGGTCCATTCTCTTGGGGTATTGCAGGTTGGGTAGAAGAGAGCTGGTGTACTTTGGATTGCTGTGAGTGCTGAAAGGCCTATGATAGATTGAGTGTTGAGAGGCATGTTAGTTATGAGACTGATGGCAGTTCAGATATAACCATCAACAACTGAGAATCCGTGGAGTTTCCAGTAGGGATATTTCCTGACCAATAGCCTTGGAGAGAAATGGGATAGTCCGAGGGATTGCATGGTAGAGAAGGGTGTCCGTTTCTTTGGGTGGTGTAGGCTGAGGGGAAAAGAGAGCTAGAAATTCGGGTTTCACTGTGAGGTTGGGAAACTTGAGAGCTAGTTAGCCAACTGCTGTGTGTTTTAGATTTGGCCCAGGACCCGTCCTTGTGGATTCATAGCCCTGGCTCGTGGGTGACCTTCTGTTGAGAGTAAATGAACATCGGTGTCTATGGTTGGGAGGAATGTCCTTGGTCTGCAGCCAATTGGTGAATGTTTACTTGAAATATAAGTGCTCTTTGTGTTTTCTGTATATGTTTATTCCGTTGTGTATTTAATTATCTCTAAGATATGTATTTTAAGGTGTCTGTCCACTGACTATTTGCTGTGCATGGCACATTGTTTATATGTTTTATGTTGTGGCATGGATATTGATTAATGCATGTGATTCTTTCATGCTTGTTTTCGGATTAAATGTTGTTAGAATTCAAGATCCATTCAGAGAACTGAGTCTTGGGACTGCAGCGTACCCCACCTGCTGGTGGCTGAGTGTGTTGTAGCATGTTTCAGTGGCGTAGCCCGAACTGTGGGTGGCTGGGTACGTTATAGGTAAAAACATTTTTCTTTCTTGTAGACTAGAATTTGATTGTACCAATAACACTGCACAATATGAGGCTCTGATACAAGGCCTTAAAAAATCCATTGATTTAAAAATTGAGAAAATCAAAATGTTTGGGGATTCCAAGATCATAGTCAGAAATATTAGAAATAAAATACACTGCAATTCACCTCATCTAAGGAATTACCAACAAGAAGTTCATAGGTTGATTGATAATTTTGATGCTTTCAATATTTCTGTTGTCCCACATTCTGACAACCTAGTAGCTGATTCATTAACTATTGTTGCTTCTACACTTGTCTCATTATAATATTTTGAAGCGAGAAGGTTTGCAATTGAGTTTCTTTATAATCCCTCTGTCCTTGATAACATTACAAATTGGAAATCATTCAAGGGTGATGAGCAGATTCTGGAATTTCTCACTAAAGGTAAGAATTTCAAGGATTTAGCTATTGACGATGAAGAATTTCAAGCAACTATGGGAGAGGAAAATGAGAAACCAACTGAGACAAAATCTCATACCATGCCCAAAGGTATTGTTAAATTGGAAAATTTGTTTGACTTACGAAACATATTTAAAGGACCACCCAATGTTAAAACCAACAGCTCTAGTCTAGGTCACAAAGTCATCAATCTGGGAAACGTTGTAAATCCAAAAAATATTAATCTTGGTAGCGGGTGTTCTGAACAAGAAAAGAAAACATATATTAAATTATTTAAAACATAACAAAATGTTCTCACATGGTCATATAATGACCTTAAGACCTAGACACACGAATCATCCAACATACTATCCCTATGAATAAGGATGCCAAGCCATTCCAATAGAAACTCCATAGGATGCATCCTTCCCTTGAGCCTCAAGTCCAGAAGGAGTTAAAGAAACGTCTAGATGCCAAAATAACTTTTCAGGTCTAATATTTTTCTCAGTTAGGGAACTTAGTATCAATAAGGAAGAAAACTAGTGAAATTCATCTCTATGTTGACTTCTGGAACCTGAACAAGGCTTTTGAGAAGGAGAACTACCGAATGCCACAAATGGAATAGATATTTCAACTTGTATCAGGGTTTGAAATCTTCTCATTACTTGATGGTTTCTTAGGCTATAATCAAGTGTTGGTAGTTGAAGAAGATAGGTCAAAAACCATGTTCCGTACCAAATGTGATACTTTTTCCTATAAAAGAATGCCTTTTAGGTAGATCAATGATAGAACTACTTTCTAGAGAGCAATGGATGTTTTTTTTTGAGGTCTCATTAGTCATAGTGTTGTGGTTTATTTAGATGATGTGATTGTTTACTCAAAAGATAGAGATAACCACCTTATATAATGTAATTTCTCCATAATTTCAAGTCCATCGCCGATGATACTAGTTACAAATCATGAGTGGTCTAATCAATCTCACGATTCTTAAGTTTACAATATACATAGGCTATAACACCTTCTTCTTGAATCAATATTGTGCCCAAACCTTCTGTGGATGCATCGATGCAGACTAAAAAGTATTTCTCCATATTAAGCAACCTAAGGATTGTAGCATTGGTTGGACATTTTTTTAGTTATGTAAATGATGAATCACAATCGACTAACCACTCAATCCTCCTCCCTTTATATTGTAGGGAGATGTCATGATTATAAATTCATGAAAAAACCTCCAAAATCTCCTATAATATCCTACCAACCCCATAAGGCTGTGCATTCCTTTGTGCCAACCAATCTATTATAGCCTCAACATTATTAGGATAAACCATTACGCCTTCACCATTGATTACATGCGCTAAATAATTAATCTCCCTTTGAAATAAAATGCATTTGGACCTCTTCCCATACAATCTATGCTTTTTGAAGTATTGCAGAACAAGTCTTAAATGTTCCTCATGCCCCCTTTCATTACGAGAATAAATGAGTATGTCATCCAAAAAGACCTACACAAAGCACTCTTAATATTTTCAAAATGCATTATTCATTAAATTCATAAATTATGTAGGGGTATTGGTTAATCTGAAAGGTACCACAATAAATTAATAATGCCAAAATATAGTTCTAAAAAAATCCTTATGAATATCTTCCTCCTTAATCATAAGTTGGTGATACCCAAATTAAAATTTGACCTTAAAATATACCGAACCCCCTTTTAATTGATCAAAGAGATCATTGGTCCAAGGATTCAAATACTTGTTAGTTATTGTAGTTTTGTTCAAATCCCTATAAGAAATACAAAGTTGAAGGGTATTATCCCTTTTCTTAGCAAAAGGAACTGGCACACCATAGAGACACAATAGGTCTGATTATCCCTAGATCCAATAACTCAAGTTGGGTGCTTATCTCATTAAGCTTCAGGACAGTCATTAGGTACAATGTCTTAGATATAGGTTATTCTCCTAGTTTTAGGGTTATAGTAAAGTTAATCTATCTAATAGGAGGAACAACTAGCAACTCATAAGACAATACATCTTTGAATTTGGAAAATACCAGATGTAGCTCTAAGGAATGATTACTACACTCAATAATTGCTTCAACTGTATACAACCAACATCATTTTCTCAAACACTTCTTGACCTTCATTGCAAGATGCAACATAGGGAGACATTACATTTAATTCCTTGAATCACTAAAAATTGTCCCTTATTATTTTGGCAATGAACCTTATTCCAATAACAATCAAACTAGGCTAATAGGTTTTCCAACCAATCCATGTCCCACTATTAATTCATAGATTCCCAAGCATATGCTATAAAGATTCATATGGGTTATACAAGACCCAATGTCTATAGAACAATTTCAACAAAAGGACCTATAGACTGCTTACCTCTAGATTGCATCAACATAACTAAAATTGTCATGCTTATGGGCTACCAATCCACATTTGATTAAAGACGAAGAAGAAATAAAATTATCTATAGCACTGGGGTCAAACAAATATAAATATGAATACTATTAATCATACTAACCAAGTCCAAGACAATGGCATAGTGCTCAATTTGGAAATTGTTAACCCCAACATGGATACAATGGTTAACATATGGCTGATTAGCATTATAATTCTCTTCTCACTGACTATGCATGGGTTTCAAATCACTACAATCTCTCTATAAATGTGGCCCTTCACATGACCGTTGGTATAGTTGTTGAGAACCATCCAACTAACTCTATCTAGAATTTATAGAATGACCTCTACTCCTCTTGCTCTAATTATGGATAAATGTCCCTTGGGAGTGAACTTGAATCCCCTGCCCTACCCGAGACACTATTTAAGTTGCAATAGATGATCTATATGAAATTGATTGTCTTTGGTTGGTTCCAAACCTCCTACCTCCAACTATATTAACATTTCCCTTAAAAGACCCATGGAAGGGAACATTACTCTTCCCTGATGACTCTCCCTTTAGATCCACCATCATCCAAGATTGATGAGTTAACTTCACTATATCTACAGATGTGTGGATGGATTCCACATTCAAACTTGAGTTTAGACTAGGGGATCAAGTCTATGAATGAATCTCTCTACTCAATACCCATCGTTAGCCACCATATAGTCCACATGAGTGACTAACTCCATGGATTCTTCCTCGTATTAATCAATGGGTCTTCCATTTTGTATTACTCCATGGAAGGCACTCCTCTGCTTGTTCTTATATTCCTCTGAGAATTATCTTGTTCTAATACTCTCCTCAAGCATATCCCATGTCACCTCTAGTTGAGAAAGATGAAACTTATTTACATCATTAATCTAGCAAATCAATGCAGTGTCCCTAAGAACGACCATAGCCATATGAGCCTTCTTAAAGGAGTTGTACTCCTTAAAACTAAGACATTATTTTACTCCCTCAATTCATGGCTTTAATTTCTTCCCCCCTACATGCCCTTGAAACATATGTAACTTTGAGCAATGTTTCTTTTTTCAAATCACACAAGTCATAACTTATTAAAATGTTTGACAATCAAATGATATTTATAAAAAAAATGTATCATTTATCTTAGGCGATAAGCCATTGATTTCTTGTTACTACCTTTAAAATTTGGTGACAACACTATTTCATTAGTGTATAGTAGAACATTTAAAGAAAAAATTCAAACTTTCATAGCAATCAGAGGAACTTACAACAAAAAGAAATGGCAATGGAAAATGTACTTAGAAATACATGGAAATTTTTCAACACACAAATATACAACATGATATCCATATGCATGTTGAAAGAGGTGAACAAAAATAAGACATGTAAAGTATTAAAAACATTTGCTTTTCATGTATATATTTATTTTTATTTAAAAAGAAAATAAAGTACATTCTTAAATGCTATCACATATACAATTCAAAATAAAGGGCCCTTCTAAAACCATCTTTCATTCTTAGATCTCATAAATTAAAATTTAGAAAAACTACTATTAGTAAAAAAATAATGCTTATCATCCTTCCCATAATAACAATATGTAATTGTCTAAAATACAATTATGTACAATTCTGATACATATCAAGGATCCATACTATTAGGTAAAAAAAGCGAAAAAAAAATAACAACATTCTTTTGTCAAATTATTGCCTCTAAAACTACCATAAAAAATCTAGAAGACTCTCCATATAATAGTTGTTGAATATGCATCAAATGTGGTTGTCTTCATAAGATGAAAACATTCCATATTTGAGCTCTTTATACATAACCCTTCTCTCAACTACCTAATGACCTTCCTTTAAAGGCCTATCTGCCTCTAAATTCCATTATAAAAACACCCTAAAAGAAATTGACTTGAAATTTGATGATGTGGCCTTATTTGCTCACCCAAGGGTTTTAACTATATATTAAGAATCTAGCTAGATCCATTTATCCAACTGATAACTAGCTTTGAATCTCCAAAAAACTACAAATTATTAACATTTTTACCCATAGTAGCTTCTAATATAAGTTCGCGTGCCATTAATTTTGCATAATTTGAACCCATACCTACAACTACCTTCGTCTTAATTGAATTGATTTCAGAGAGGAATAAAATGAATCCATCAATTGTCTTTCTAGTTTATGGATCACTGTCATTTAATAAGCCAAATCCAATGCTCTGATTTGATAAGCTACTTGAAATGAAGGGATCCCGTTATCTTCGAACAACATTACATTTCGTGCTAGCCAAAATCCCCAACAAGACAAGAAAGACATTTCAAGTTATTCCTTCAATTCCTTTTTATGCCACCAATTTCTTAAACATTGTTCTATGGAGTCTCCCACCCACCCATCCTTCACTCCTATAAATTGTTCACCTTCCAACCACTTCTACTTGACATGAGATTATTTTATAAGTAGATGAACTATAATTCATCATATTCTCTACACATAACATAGATTTTAGGCCCTTGTCTAGCTCTTTTTTTGTATATTTTCCCATGTTAAAACCATGTCCATTATGGCTAGCCACAAAAACAATTTAGTTTTCTTTGGAGCTTTTATCTACCATATTTTGGTCCACCACCAAGATTTTCCTTTTGTCTCCATTAATAAAATTGACTTGGTGTGTGAACTTAGATGAATAATAGCCTAATCCTTGATTTTTTTGACCAACAATTAAATCTTGCTCCTTAGAAATTATAACACGACTTTTGTGTAAGTTTTCAATACAAGCATTCTAAATGATTTCTTCTTCACCTACTAGCCCTAATCTTTCTACCTTATTCCATCCCTGCTACCATAAATAAATGTTCTCCTTATCTCTTACTTGATTAAGGATGAAGATTCTTTTGTATATGTACCGAGTCTATTAATCTTTCCGACAACCTATGTTCATTTCTGCACCCAACCCAAGGGTACACCTCGACCCTCACTTTCTCTCTATATCCTACCTTCCATACCAACCATTTACCTAACCAAGGAAAGGATTGAACTAATGCCTTCTAGTGAGTGGACACATTACTAATAGAATTCCTTTGATTCATGATCCAATCTATTATTGTCCTTGGGTTTATATACTTCCAAACTATATCTCCATAATATTTCCCGAGAGATGGCTCTCCATAGGATTTTTTCTGCCAAATAATTCCCAAAATAATGAATATTCTTCAAACCCCATCCTCCCTCCTCTTTTGACTTGGTAATTACCTTCCATTTAACCAATGAAACCTCTTTAATACTTCTCTTAATGCTTTTCAAGCATCGAAATAACATTTTAAAGAAATCCGATTAATCTCTTACTTTTCTTAAGGTCCGATAGACCAATTTTGGTCTCAATGAACATTAACCATCATCATCATCATCAATTTAATTTTTTCTAGTCCAAAAAAATATGAATACATTTTTTCTAATTTTCTCTAAAATCTCTTTTGGCATGTATGCCAAACTGTGCCAAAAAATCGAAATTTCCTCTAGGATTGGCTAAACCAAAGTCAACGTACTGCTACTTGGATACCATTTGTTGCACCAATGGTTGATTCTTGCTTTAATTTTCTCAATCAACCACTCCCAATCCTTTATCCCATTGCCATTTGGCTTAAGAGGAAATCCTAGGTATTTAAATCCTTCATTGAAACCAATGATTCTAAATGGGAAAATCCATAATAAAGGTCTCTACATTTAAACCTAAAAAGGATATAGTATATTTAATGATGTTGATTTCCATACCTATGGCTGAGCTCTACAAATCATATATATATATATATATATTAAATTTTCTTTCTTCCCTTGGAGACCCTTTTATTAATGACATGACATTATCCACAAATATTAAGTGAGATAGATTTATATCTCTTCTTATTTTTATCACATATATTTCCCTAATTATTTTGGCTTTTAGAGTTGCTTTACTTGAACCTTCAACTATTATAAGGAACAACAACGGGGAAAGAGGATACCCTTTCCTCAAACTCCTTGTAGGGTTGAAAAACCTTGAAGTACACCCATTTATTAACTCATCACAAGAAATCAACCTTAGACATCCTAGTATCCATTTCACTACGGGTAGATTGAAGCCAATATGAAGAAGAAACAATTTGATATTTAACTAGCAAGATATGTGAGTGGCTTTGCACAAGTCTAAGTTCATAACAACATGTAACTATTTTTTTTTGTTTCATAGCATGAATGACTTCTTGTGCACCCTATGACATCATGAATTTGTCTACCCTCTAGAAAACCAAATTGTTCTTTTGATATTTCTTCTAAAAAGATTCTTTTGATTCTAACTATGAAAAATTTGGTTAGGATCTTATAAACACAATGGCAAAATGAAACTATCTTGAACTCTTCAAAGCTTTTAGTGTTACCCTTTTTGAGAATTAAATTAAAAAAAGTGGCATTGAAAGATCCAAGAACTTTCCCTAAACTAGTGACCTCTGCAATCACTCTTATAAGATCATCTTTTGAAAATTCATAGAATACCATTTAGAATTCCACTGGCCAACCATATGGCCGAGGAATTTTATCCTGTTTAAATGATGACAATGCAACTATTAAATCGTCATTGGATATCTCTTCCATAACCATACGATTCCCTTCCTCTGTGACAAACCTAAGAAAAATGAATAAATTTTTAGAATCTTTACAATATTTCCTCAAAAAAGTGGCATTGTAAGCTCCAAGAACTTTCCCTAAACTAGTGACCTCCTCAATCACTCTTATAAGATCATCTTCTAAAAATTCATAAAATACCATTTAGAATTCCACTGGCCAATCATCTGGCCCAAGAATTTTATATTGTTTAAAGGATGACAATGCAACTTTTAAATCTTCATTGGAGACCTCTTCCATAACCATACAATTCCCTCCCTTTGTGACGAACCTTAAAAATAATGAATAAATTTTTATAATCTTTGCAATATTTCCTCTATTAGGGCCAAAGTATAAGGTTTGAAAATATGATAGTCCCATTTCTATTATTTCTTAGCAATATTTTCCTTGTTGTACCATCTCCTTTGTTCATTTACCATATTGTGTTGATCCTCTTTTTGTGCTTAGAAAATTATGGAAACAATTTGTTTTCTCATCACCCTTTTCCAACCATACTACCCTACTTTTAATCCTCCAATTCACCTCTCTTATTTCTATAAACTTGTTTCTAGCACTGTATAAAGATTTCATTCTATCTCTTTCTTCTTTTGAGAAAACACCCACTAAATTTTGTTCATATAGAGAAGAGAGGTCATGTTCAACCTCTATTTTTTTTTTATCAAAATCTTTGAATTTTTGTGAAGCTCATGCAACTACAACTTTTTCACCTTTTTTCAAAGCTTTTGTAAATTGAAAGCTTGCATTATCCCTTGAATTTGGATTTTCTCACCCCATCCTCCTTTACTAGCTTGATGCACTCTTCATCATTTAACCATTCGGGTTTCAACTTAAAAGGTGTTATTTGCTTGGATTCTCTTTTATCAATTCGTAGGATAATTGAAGATTATTTGAAACCCCACCTACTTCCACCCATGTTCAGATTTTCTCCACTTTCATTACAATATTATCAAAAGCTAGGAACTATTCAACCTCTTAGACACTCCTACTTCTCCCACCCAATTCTTCCTCTAAGAAGGCACCATATTTATGGACTCCACATCCCCTAATCCTACCTCTAACTTATATCTGAAATATTTTGCAAGTTTCACTTACCTTGCATTAACCCCTTGTATCTCATAATCGCTTAAAAGAAATTTAAGACTCCCTCACAAATGACTTTGTTTTGGCTTATGACTCCTCGAGAAAAAAATACATCCTAGAGTACCTTATTATCATCATAGGATCCATAACAATTTATTACATTTAGAGATTAACCTAATTCCTGGAATTGAAATTCTTCACATATTCTTGTTGCAAGAAAAGAAAAATTAATGTTGCTTTTATAGCATGTAATTAGTCCCCATGAAACCCCATTTTCATGCAAAGCTAAAATTCCCACCCTTTTATCATGTTTCCTAAATTCTCCACTATTTTTTCCCCTTCCCCTATTGTTTCCTGCAATATGATTACATAAGGTTTGTTGACTTCAACCCATCTATCTAGGGTTAATATTTTTGAGGGGATACCCAACCCTTTGGCATTTTAAAGATAATATGATCACGAAGTAACCTTGGAGGGGTTATGTCCTACTTTGAGGATCCCTTTCGAGCATTTTTTCTTTCCTTTTTGAATCTCCTTTAATGCCTTTTCTTGTGCTTGATGGGGATATGGTTTTCTCCCTAGGTTATCTTGACAACTTTCCTATATAGTATTAAAGAATATCCCTCCTTTTATGTCATCATCTATGGTACCCCCTTCAGCCTTGCTAGGTATACATTGATATATGAGGTTTTACTTAGCTAGAGGCTTTTCATTTGGTCCAAAATTTAGACTCAAAGACCCACTAGTAAACTATCCCCAACCCCTAAAATTTCTTCTTTACCTAAGGACATATTTATATTTTCTTCTCCTATGGGTATATTTACCCTTCATTTTACCTTATAATCCTTATCCCCATGTCCTACCCCCTACCCCCACCCCCCTCTTCTACAAAAACCTTGCCTAGTTCTAAGGGAGATGGTCAATTACCCTTATCCTCGAAATAAAAGATATATTCTTTGGAAAAATAAGAAGAGTTTGATTCATTAAGATTTTTCTTACCAAATCTATATTTTAGAGGAACTATAGATTTGTTGGCTTTTTCCTTTGTCATTTCATGTTGAGCTTTATCTTGCTAATTGAACGATTTTTCTAGACTCTTCTCTTGAGGATGAATTGAGACTTCTGTTGGTCCCCTCTTTTCACTTATATTTACATCAGAATTTATCCTCATTGTCTCTAATTCTAACCCACTCCCCTTTCTTATGGTTTGTGACTCCCATCACTTCCTCACTTTGACAAAATACCTTCTTCCTCCATACCTTCCTTATGAACTTAAAACTAAAACCTTTTATGAAATGCTCATACACGTGACACCTTAGACATCTAAATATAATACTCATATAGTCAATGATCTATCTATATGTGTGCGAATCTATCTTTATCTCTATTATTTCCAGAAGCCCTTGTTTAATGCCTACCTCCAGCAAAATTTTGGCCATAGTCCTCTTTACACTTTTATTATAATATGAGTCTATGTCAAGGGTCTTCCCAAAACAATCCCCAATATTTCTCATAAATTTATTTGACCATCATTTCAAAGGATCCCATAGAAACTTGACTGAAATTAGGAGTTTGGATACAGGTTTAACCCTTGGATCAAAAAATGTATGCCATATTTCCATAGCCAAGATAGATGAGCCCCAATACCATTTTTTACCCATAATTTTATCCACATCTACATTCAACCTCATAATAAAACATAACCAAACTTTTAGCATCAAATGAAACCTAGGTAAATAACCCAACAAGAGAAACCATTGAATCTTCATCCATGATATTAGGGTTTCTTCCACCTTTTGACAGCTATGAAAGCAACCTATCAATGATAAACCTTGGAAATCCATTATTTTCTCAAGATTCATATCCTCACCTACCACCATTCTAAAAACCTCTTTCCATTTCTTTACATAGTGCTTGGATTTCTTCCCTTTAGATATTTTCCTCACCTCATTGTCCCTAAGATTTAGCAGATTAATTCCACATAAAGCTTCAAAATTGAACTTGCTACCTACAAAGTTGACCCCTCCATTCACTATGTCTAATATTCCTTCACCCTTGAACCTTTATCTAGAATGTGAACCTGCACAATGCTATGAATTGTTTAGAGAGGACTTTAACCTCAATCTTACTAAATCCTTCGTCTAAGTGGTGAAGAGATCACACTTTACTTCTCTAACATGAATTTTTCCCCAAATATTTGTGCAATGAATCCCCTATTTTGTTGCAGGTACGAGTCTCACAAAATTTGAATAACCCTAACATCCGTTTTTGCACTTTCCATGATACACTTTTGGCCTCCATTCCTATAGAATCCATGCCCTAGTGCAAAATATCTCCCCCTTGCAAAAACCTTAGGATTTTTGGTTTGTGGAAGGAATTGGATGTAAAAAAAAAATTCAAACCTTCATAGGGTCTTCAAAAAAGTCTATGAGTTTCCCTTCCTCTATACCCATCTCCCTCATTTTTACCCATATATAGAACAACCCTTTTTGCCAATAAGCCTAAAAAAAAAACCTATGAGTACTTCCCCATGATCCACAAATGGTAAATGAGGAAATCATCGGCCCTAATGACTAAGCCTAACCCTGAGAAGATCAAGAGAGTTGAACCCGTAACCTATCCAAATTTGGGGGAGAGATCTCATGTATAGCTCATCATTGTTTGAGCTAACTCTCAGAACTATATATACAACAACCTATATAGCGTATACCTCTACAATTTTATTTTATTTTTACATATCTCTATGTACACACATGAGTGCAAAAAAATAATTTGTATTTTTTTTTAATTGATGTTTCTATTTTCTTTTAAAAAAAGACAATTTGGATATTTATTTTCTTTAGAAAGCAAAATAAAATATTTTCTTTATGAATTCACACACACACACACACACACACACACACACACACACATTTTTAAAAAAATAATGATAATTGAAATCAATTAAAAAGTTGTTAAAAGTGTCACTTGTATTAATATGGATAGCGGAGGGCAATCCTTAAAAAAAATCAAAATTCAAATTTTAAGAACAAAAAGGGCTTTTCAAGCCTAATTCTTCATGTTAGTCTCTTCTCTTAGTCTTTCCTCTCTTCTTCTTTCATTTTAGGGTTTCAAGCTAGGGTTTTGCAACAACTTGAAGAAGGATATGCAAGCAAAATGGCCCTAGTAATATTTTTCTCACCGTCATACCTTGGCTATGGTTTATTTATTTATTTAAGTTGTTGACATTTATTTATTTTTACTCTGCTTCCATTAATTCTTTC
Source organism: Picea engelmannii (assembly GCA_009831015.1). NCBI lineage: Eukaryota > Viridiplantae > Streptophyta > Pinopsida > Pinales > Pinaceae > Picea > Picea engelmannii. The sequence goes on from ML805698.1 coordinate 60,580, forward strand.
ATACCTTGGCTATGGTTTATTTATTTATTTAAGTTGTTGAAATTTATTTATTTTTACTCTGCTTCCATTAATTCTTTCATTGTTTCTTCATTGTTTTTGTAGATAAATGCGTTATTGTTTCTTTTCTCGATGGTGGCCTTATTTTATTGTAAGGATTTTTTGGTGGCTTGATGTTCCTTGAAGGGTTTGTAATACCCTTATTTTCCTCAGTATGTAATTAATCATGTTTAATGACTGTCATGCCATGGCATATAAACATTATACTGGTATTCTTGTTTATTTGGAAAATGACAACCAACTGACTGATGGGTCAAGACTTAAAAGTACTAGCCATGATACCACTAGAGGGAAGAATGAGGAAACCTAGAGAGGGGATTCATCATGCTAATATGACCCAAACCTCCTTGTTGAAATATCTGAATTGGAAATAATGAGTTTTTCCCTATCCCAATTTCAAGGAAAAAATTAGTTATTGAGAAGGGGGATGGTAGTTGAACAACCAACCACCCCCCATGAATGGGAGTATGGGAAATCTGGTCAAGACAACAAAATATGTCAACCAAAGGTACCATAGAGTACCATTTTCTGTAGCCAATATTG
>ML805698.1:61250-103483 GCA_009831015.1 Picea engelmannii
GGGGGGGGGGGGCTGCAAGAGAAGAGTAACGAGTGAATGCATGAGGGGACACACACAAATGAAACTGGAGAGCCCACATATGTGCAGAGGGGAGAGATGTGGGTCTTAGAGGAAGAATTGGTAGCTTGACTGGTTTGAGAGTCCAAGGAACCCAACCTGAACTAAGAGGCTACGAGCTTGATGCTGGAAGGGAATCTGATAAACCTTGAAGAGGCATGAGCTAGGAGGGTATGAGGAATCCTATACCAGTGGTGGGATGAAGGAGAGTGGCCTTCACTTACCAAATTTCCCTGAGAACTTGAGAAATAATTTCCTGGTGGTATCATGGGTTGGCACGGTGTTACGAGGAAAATCACTCTATGGCATGGGGTAAACCACGACAGACGGAAATGACTGCATAAATAAACTCTAATATCAAGTATGCTATATAAACAAACATGCTAAGAACACAAGATAAAGAGCCTACCTCGTCCAGATGTTCGATGAAGTCCATCGTTTAGCACTTATCCTCAACCACGATAACCAAGATACACACGCATATGGTGATAATATATCAAGTTAGCACATATAATAGCATAATCCATCAATATTCATAACGAATATTCCCATGGAATAACAATTCAAATATTTGCAAGACATTAATTGGATGAGAAAAGAGTATTTCTATTAAAATATGATCAATAGAAGTGTATGAATGACAAACTTCCATGTCGACATGTCTCAGAACCGAGAAACTAAGCCCCTTCCAGCTGGGCCTCCACCAATTCAATCCTTCACCAAAGGCAAACTCATATAAGAGAGACAATGAGGTTCTCCATAAAATAGGGAAGAGCTTGGGGGCCGAACCATGTGTTTAGACTTAAAAGGATAAAGGGATGCATACTCAATATGAAGTGAATAATTTCTCCAGAGTAACTTTGCTCTCAAAGTTGAATTCTTCTCCCCTTTTCCACAACTTGGATATGGCCCATTTATAGCCTTCAAGTGACACTAAAGGGCCGAGTCTGAATGTTTCCAATATATGGAAGGTCATGGATCATGAATCTCGTGACGTGACATGGAAACCCGACACCAGTTTTTAGTTTTGGGCACAAAACTTGATGTACGCAGGCTGTAATGGTGAAACCTACGTATACGCATGCTGTATAGCTGTTAGGGTGCGTATATGTGGAAAAATATGATTTTTAGCTCTGGGAATTGCAAAAAAAGACTTCAAGTCTGCATAGGGAAATGGAAAATTCCTTCGGAGCAAGTTGCATGGAGTGAGGCAAATATTGCTATAATAGATGCCCCCTAATGTGTGAGGTCAAAGGAGTATTTGCGATGGCCTAAATACATTATAATTCCCAGAAATGGAGTAATGGAGACCCAGCTGGATGAACTAGTTGCTCATAAGAATATTACAATCCATAATGACTTTGTACACACGGTTTCCAATTTGAATTACACTGTAGATCCATGTGGAAATATACCAAACAACTGTTCATGGCCATGAATAGGAAATACAAAGTAGATACATGCCAAAGGATGTCATAGTCACGAACAAGGCCCAGTGAAAACCAGTCTCAAAATCAATTCGAAGATATATGTATACAACGAAGTACAATATGATCTCCCATGATCACTAAAGTCATATAGGTACTAGTCCAATGAATGATAGCAACAACTTAGGAAAGCTGCGACTACGAACTGATCTCTTCAAGTCTTCTACACGATCCACCAAAGGTGCAAGTCTACATGATGTGAATAAAGGAGTTGAGGTCGAACACACTGAGACTTTGTTTCATTACCGGTCATTGAGGTATACCATTAACAAACACAAGACAACCTATCGATAATGAAAGTAGGTATCAAGGAACCAATTACATTCTTACATGTGTGAATAAAGGAGTTGAGGTCAAACACTTGAATAATCCATCGATCAAGAGACATTGATGTATTCCCAACTTTCTATGGCGAGAGAACCTACCACTGATGACTGCAAGCCTCTAGGTACTCGTAAGACTCTAGGTCTCGTTTCCAGAATAGATGAGCTAAAGTTGATGGAATGAGACCCACTGAAAGGAGAGCATTAAGGCATCTCTCATTAGTCAACACGAGGTACAAAGTAGTAGCTTGATGATTTGGAGGAACTCAGACGAAGAGCATGTTCATGAACCAACGATCCTGTGCGTCTTTCGCATGCAACAGATGTAATTAGTGCACAAAAAAGACCCTCTGAATAAAAACGAATAAGGAAAACTACTGACAAAGGCGAGGAAACCACCAATAAGGATAATGGCATCCAAGACACTACAAAAATACCAATGTGTGAATAGATTTCTTTCCGACGAACACAAGGGAAACCCCCCAGTCAACGATAATGAGGAGATGTCGACTGTTGGGTTCAAGGTTACCTACCCATAAGGAAAGTAGGACCAGGGTGCATGATAGGACTACAACTTCATGTAACTCTAAGACACACTAAGGGTATGGCCAACATGCAAAGTCAAGAGTTATGAGAATTGGTTGACACAGGCTTATATACATCCTTTGAACAAGAGCATGAGACATATGGAGGACTCTGGAAGCATAGAATCAATGAAGAAACTTTGTGACGCAGGAGGCACCAATCAAACTCTCCATAGGGACTGGAAGAGTAACCAGTTGGAGGAGTAAACTCTAAGTAACGAGCTTAGCTTCCTAAGGTCGTGCTAAGCCCAAAATTCGGATGGCAAGTGGACTCAAAAGTTTGTGCTCTATTCAAAGGCGACATGACTGCTGCCAATATGAGATAATATTCTTTTCCCACCCGTATTTTTTTTTTTTTGATAGACAATTGAATGCTATGATACAAAGGAGGAAACAAGTGTCGCGAGTAAGAAACTAGTTCCAGCAGTGGAACATACCTATGCTCAATGCAAGGAGGTGCATGCAGGATATGGACACTCGGGGGAATGTTTCCTCGTAGGGTATAGGGTGTCAAGTTGCAAAGGATATAAACAAGGCTTTGCTTGACTGATGATGCGAACTTCTGAGATAAAGGCTTATATTGCGAAAGAGGGAACCAACAATAGGCTCAATACTGCAAGCAAGAGGATGAGATACAATTATAATTTAACTTCAAAGAATGTACTTTTTCATAAATTTAGTCCCCTAGGCCCGGAGAAGTATAAAACAATAGCCAAGAGAACTCTTCTAGCCACTAGTGACTAGAGTATTCATTTTTCGAAATTTGTCTACTTGGTCTAAAAAGGGGTTAAAATTACACCAAATAGATGTCCTTTCAAATCCAGTTTATGAGTGTGAAAGAGACAAGTTCACTCGACAATCTTTTCGCTTTTTTAGAGAGTTGGAAAAGATCTTAAATAGGACTTGTGGGAGTCCCGTAGGTATAGTTCAGCATGCTCATGAATAAGAATATGAGGCTTGAACGCAAAGTCATATTGGATCTATAAGGGACCCCCAGCCTTTTATGGAATAATATCTGCATGGGCACCAGATGGAACAAAGGTTCTAACTAGGGTACCCATGTTTGGTAAGTCTCTACTGTTCAATAACGACACTTCTAGTAGCAGTAAGGAGGTTCTGTGTCGCTAATAAATGGGTTCGTACCTAAGGCATATGGATCATAGACATAGGATAATGTAAAAAATGCAAGATGGAGTGAGGACCTATCCTATATGCTGGTCAAATAAATAATACTTGCCAAAGTCATGAACGAGCGAAAGGATGGTAGAAACAGCAAGAATCCTTGGATAAAACCACCAAAACCAACTCCTTCCACTGCACTATTAGTCCACTAGGCCAAAATATTAGAAAAAACTATGTAAAGTGGGTAATTTTTTTTCTATAAATAGTAAAACCCACCAATTTTGGCCAAAATATTAGCAAAAACTATGTAAAGTGGGTAATTTTTTTCTATAAATAGTAAAAACCACCAATTTTACCATACCATTTCACATTTTCACACAAATAGTGCATTTTGGACCAAATTGCCCACGAACTTCAAGTGCCAATTGCGGGAGCTAAGAGCGATGAAATTTACAACTATCTGGACCAAGTAAGTACTCTTTCCCTCCTCTTCATTTCTAGTGGATTATAATTTTACATTAGGTCTCACTTCTTGAGTTTTTTAAAGCGCAAATTAGGAAATAGTGTGTACGCGGGTTGTGGATAATCTGGTCGCATATACACAACCCTATACATGGCTGTTATCAAAACATACAACGTATATTCATCCCTATATGCGACTGTTTAACCTACAGTTCACGTACAAGTCCACAAGTTGGTTTTTTAAAGGAATTTGACTCAAAAATTGTTTTTTTCTTGTAGGATGGTACTTGAATGGAGAGAAAGAGAGCATGAGGAAATTGATTCTGTAGTCGAAAGAGATCCAGGGGCCCAATTAGCATTAAAAAGATGCATGATTTATAATTTTTGGGCTCTCAAAGGGATGAGGGCTCAAGTGATGCTACTCCAAATGTTGGTGAACTTTTTGGATCTGGATACAAAGGCCTTCAAACTTAATGGGTAACCATTGAGAATTGAAGTCGAGGATATATACTTTCTTACAGGGTTGTCATGTCGGGGTGAGGTGGTGAAACTCAAATCCAGGGGAGTTGGGAGTGGCATGAACATATATGACTACATCACCACTCACTGTGTTGTAGGCACAAAAAAGGTAGGGATCCAACTCCTTATTCGAGAGATCAACAACCTGAGTTTAAATATCGTCATCCTTGTACTCACACAGATCATGGGGTTGTCCTCATTGCACTATGAATCAAGGCCACTGATGTTCTCCCCAATGAGTGCTTACGACCCACAATGTATGATTGGTGCACCTCACTACTGGCTACCATGAAGATCTAGTTGACAGACTGCAAACAAGGTAGAAAGAGGAACTTCGGGTTTGCATATATCTTTTGTAGTTTTTCTTCGAGCGAGTTCTAGGATTGATCCATACAGTCAATATTTTTTCACATAGGCCACTCTATCTAGCCATGTCATGGTGGACAGAGGTGATGAGGCGGTTGGGAGGTGGTAGGGTATCGACCCACTACAACGATGAGTTCTTCTCCTGGTGGCACCAATAGGTGATAGCCTTGGAGGAATACCCTTATGCAGGGATCGACTTCAAAGGAGACCCAAACATGCCATTTCCACCAGGTTCCACCTACAGAAACATAGGTATGAAACAATTCAAATATATTTCATTTTTTTTTGTATTTTTTAAAGGGAATAAAAAAAACACAATTTTTTTTGGATGGTGTCAAGTATTCTAACAAAAATGCTTTGTTGTACAGATGTAGGTCCATGATGGATGGATGGATGGCCACGACACCGATGGAGGCATCAGGGGGACGAGCCAACGAGAGGAGACTCAGAGAAATTTCTTCAAAATGTGCAGGGAAACTTGACTCATTTGACACATAGAATACCCATGGTTCAAGTAGAGGGTCTTCCAGAGGCGATGCAATGATAGTTGGTGGGTGTGCCTTGTGCGTGGGTGCAACTCTTCCAACTTCTTACAAAATCTGTAGTATGTTATCATGACACACATTCGATGACACAGACATAGATTTCGTGGTTATTGTATCGATCAACTGTATATTTATTTTGAGGGTTTTGTACTATAACACCATATTTTTTGGAGAAATGAAATATAAAAATATTGGTCTTCGAATTTACTTATATTACAATGTGTACATTAGTGAATGTTTTTTATTTACTTTAGTTATGTGACAAATGCCAATCTAAAACATAATTAGCATATGCATCAGATACATAATTAGAACTTCTAGGTATGTGATTATAAGTAATAAAATAAAAATGTCGTTCCAAAAGTTGTACCCATAGGAATCGTCGGAGTAGAGTAGGGTCTCGCACATGGTAATCGTCGTTCAACTTGTTGGCGATGGAAGTCGCTCCTGGATTGCTAACAGGAGAAGAGCCCGACGCCCATTAGTTTTATGTCACGGTTGTTCATAGATGGGTGATCGAATGGCAGGAAACCCAAAACAATAGCGTTCCAACTCTGAAACTAGGCCAGGTATGCATGAGCAAGTGAGGTCTTTCGTAAACTTCAGACAATGAGTTGTAGTAAAGGGTGAACAGGCGGAAGACTTGTACAAGAGAAAAGCGGAGGTCTGTTATAAACATCAGGTTTCTAACAGACCGAAGAAGAAAGCATTTAAACACAAGATCGACTTACATTCAAATGCAAAAAACCAGAGAATACAATAATGTCACAGTAAATCCTTTATCATAACATAATTGCATGAATTCATGTGAATCAGTCAATCATGAACTCTCCAAGCATAAGATGAAAATCAGACGTAGTAAGAAGAACTGTCTGTCAGAAAACAAGAAATATCAAACACAAATGCATAAGCTGAAAACTAGAATAGTTGTTAAAACATCACAGTCGGGAGCTCTGCTCAACCATCGATGCCTACAAAAATGGTGAAGACGCCTACATATACTCAAAACAAAACACAACAGTGAAAATGAGATACTACATTAATAATATTGCGTCTGCATGTCTTCTGACAGTCTGCGCATGTAAACTGGACGATCGTGCGCCTATGACAGACGCCATCTTAACTGCGCGTGGCTCCAACAAGGGGAGTAGCTGAGCCATTAAGTGTCGAGCTAGCGTGTTCAGACTTCTCTGTCGAGCTGAAGACTTCAGCATGGCTCCTTTGAGAAAATTGATACACAGGACTTCCTCGGGCAGACGGTTTGCCAGACCCTCCATTCCCCTTACTTAATGACAGAAAGGAGGTTTCAACCGCCCGCTTGATTTTCATTAACTGCTTCCTCAGGGAGTGTCTGAGACGATATGCTCAGGAGCTTCGACACTTTGCGTCTTGTGGATGGGAAGGAGCCAGTCCTTATTTTTCAAAGTTGCGAGGGGCGAGGAGGCGATGGAGCCCAATCGCGCACCACGTGTCCCTCTTTGATGGACGGCTGAAAATGCTTTGTGGCGTCGCTGGCCCCAGCTTCTATGCTTTCGACATTCATGAATATGAAAGGGCTAACCTTGCTTATCGAAATCGCGATGAGAGATATGCCGAGACGACTCATTCTGGTGCCACGCGTCCCTCAAATCTGACGGTCCCAAACTCATCCGACGTTGCAGTGGGCCCTAGGTCCTGAATTCTCTTGCTACTTCGCGTATCGGGATATGATGGAGCTATTTTTTGTGCGCTGGAGTCGTGATGGGCGAGGCGCCGAGATGGCTCTACTTGCTGCCAGGTGTCCCCTCTGGATGGATGGCTGAAAATACTAGTGCGATACTATGGGCTCGGGTCTGAGACATTAGCGCCCCTCCTTTAGTCCTGCTCCTATGTGACCGGGCGCCCGAACCATGGGCCTAAGTCTGGGTGCTTTCGGCGTTTCGCCAATCGACGACTTCAACTGCAATGAACAGACACCTCCTTGACTCCCGAAACCTCGATCCCCGATATGTCGACTGGCAACCAACTATCCCAATTGGATCGGATGACCCAGATTTGTCTTGAAATATGGGAGCTGTCCCCTGTGCTAAATTTCGGGAAACCCGGTAGCCCCAAAAATCAGATGACCATCGATAAAATCTGTAGGTGGATCTCGGCTGCCGACAACAAAACTTCGCCCACTCGCATGACGCGTCACTGAAAAAGGATTCTCCCATGCTGCGCTTGGGCACTTCCTGTGCAATGTGTAGACCTGGGTGCTCTCGATCCCAAGACAAGAATTATCGCTAACATTAGGCTCCATGGGGGATAGAGTCGTCCCTGTGATGCTCTAAGAACTTATTCCGCAGCTTCAGTGCCTTGCTGTTGGGCTATGGAGTCAGGCTCAAAATATCCTACTGCTAAAAATACAAGCCGAAAAATAAAAGCAAAAAAATAAAGCTACATGCTCAAAGGAGCTTATTTATATACAGTTCTAATGCTAATAAAATATTTTACATGGGCTAGGTGAAAGAAAACTTCCACCATAGCCATTCAAGCAGCTTCTTGGATAGAAGCTCCTTCCTTCTGTCGATGATCACCAACAGATAGTGTAACCGTGACAGCAGAACGACTACACTCTTCAAATTCTCCTCACAGGGTGAAGTTGATATGGAATAGGGTGGCTCCAAGGCATAAAGGACATGCCACTCCATGTATTAGCCGACAGGGTCATGGAATGAGTGGCGAATTTCGGAAAATTGGTGACAAGCAACCTCCTCTACTACAAAGTTGCTTACATGTGGTTGAATATCTTTGATAAGCACAGATGAGTGGACAACTGACGTAGGCTCACTAATATCAGGCGGTAGCTGCTCACTGACTGGCTCTGGATAGAAAAAGAAATGCGCGCTCAGCTTCCCCTCTGGTTCCTCCTCTTTGTGCACTCTCCCATCTTGTAAAAAGGGAACGGTCTCCCGATCCTTTTCTTCAATCCCAAATGTAAATATATCATGGGAAATCTCATGAAGGAAGGAAGAACAATCCTCTTCCATAATGTCTTCTTCGTTTAAATCTGAGGCAACAGGGTCATCGGGGGCAGATGCTTCGAAGGCTGGAAAATCCTCAGCATATTGTTCAGCTTCCCACCTGTCAAATCTAGCATTGATAGATTTTATCAGTTCCATAACTCCGCCCGAAGCATCTGTTTCCTTCCCGGGATCTTCATAATCATCCATTGTAGAGATACCAAAATCCTCTTCTTCAAAGGGTGGAAAGTCCTCTGCACATCGCTCAGCTTCCCACCTGTCAAGTCTGGCATTGATAGATTTTATCAGTTCCATAACTTCGCCCGAAGCAGACGAATGGGGAGGAGAAATGACTGATTTCTGATCCAAGTCATCAGGATCACCCTCACAGCCTACGTAAGCAACAACTCTATCTTGTATACAACTGTTGTATCCCTCACAGCAGTTATAAAAAATTAACTCAAAGGGATAAAGCTTCTGACAATGGGCGGTGAAAGCTGCATGAAATTCTACGAGTGAAGAAATGCTAGCAGGGAGTAAAGAATGATACCATTCACGAGCATCCCCTGCTAGCGAGAACATGAACATTTTCAATAATACATCCTCATGCTATATCCCCCACTGATGCATGAGTTCATGAAATTCCCAGAGATGATGAGCAGGGTTGTCCTCTTCACGCTCTCTAAATCTGGGCAAATAATCACTCCATTCATCTGGAGAAGGGACATCATTAGGGAAACCATAAATAGAAGAAAAATTAAAAGGATCAAACCTTCGAGCCAGGATTTTCTCCATATCGAAACAATGGAGTCGCCAATCGATCCTCGAATCATGGATTCTCCAGGTGAAAGATGCGCAGCTTCAAATATGCCTGGTCCTTGTTCACCATCAAAGGCCAGATCTTAACCTTATCGTTACCCCAGGAAGCTTCTCATACTGAGAAAGAAGCTGCTGAAACCTTCTCGAGAAATATCCTCAAGGTCAGCTTTCAGGTGTGCTAACAGTAGTCACAGCTGAAACAGTGATGTGGAAACAATGGAGTCGCCAGGTGCACAGTAGCAATCTTTAAGGGCTCTGATGTCTGATGCACCTTCAGAATCAAAGGCTCAATGTTGTTCTGCCCAGGGAAAATCTTCAACTTCGTCCCTGACAACGACGCCAGAAATGTTGGCGACGGAAGTCACTCCTGGATTGCTAACATGAGCAGAGCCCGACGCCCATCAGTTTTATGTCACGGTTGTTTATAGATGGGTAATCAAATGGTAGGAAACCCAAAACAATAGCGTTCCAACTCTGAAACTAGGCCAGGTATGCATGAGCAAGTGAGGTCTTACATAAACTTCAGACAATGAGCTGTAGTAAAGGGTGAACAGGCAGAAGACTTGTACAAGAGAAAAGCGGAGGTCTGTTATAAACATCAGGTTTCTAACAGACTGAAGAAGAAATCATTTAAACACAAGATCGGCTTACATTCAAATGCAAAAAACCAGAGAATACAATAATGTCACAGTAAATCCTTTATCATAACATAATTGCATGAATTCATGTGAATCAATCAATCATGAACTCTCCAAGCATAAAATGAAAATCAGACGTAGTAAGAAGAAATGTCTGTCATAAAACAAGAAATCTCAAACATAGATGCATAAGCTCAAAACTAGAATAGCTGTTAAAACATCACAGTCCGGAGCTCTGCTCAACCATCGATGCCTACAAAAATAGCGAATACGCCTACATATACTCAAAACAAAACACAACAACGAAAATGAGATACTGCATTAATAACATTGGGTCTGCGTGTCTTCTGACAGTCTGTGCATGTAGACTGGACGATTGTGCGCCTATGACAGACGCCATCTTAACCACGCGTGGCTCCAGCAAGGGGAGTAGCTGAGCCATTAAGTGCCGAGCTAGCGTGTTCAGACTTCTCTGTCGAGTTGAAGACTTCGACATGGCTCCTTTGAGAAAATCGATACACAGGACTTCCTCAGGCAGATGGTTTGCCAGACCCTCCATTTCCCTTACTTAATGACAGAAAGGAGGTTTCAACCACCCGCTTGATTTTCATTAACTGCTTCCTTAAGGAGTGTCCGAGACGATATGCTCAGGAGCTTCGGCACTTCGCGTCTTGTGGATGGGAAGGAGCCAGTCCTTATTCTTCAAAGTTGCGAGGGGCGAGGAGGCGATGGAGCCCAATCACGCACCACATGTCCCTCTTTGATGGATGACTGAAAATGCTTCGTGGCGTCGCAGGCCCCAACTTCTATGCTTTCGGCGTTCGTGAATATGAAACGACTAACCTTGCTTATCGAAATCGCGATGAGCGATATGCCGAGACGACTCATTCTGGTGCCACGCATCCCTCAAATCTGACGGTCCCAAACTCATCCGACGTTGCAGTGGGCCCCAGGTCCTGAATGCTCTTGCTACTTCGCGTATCGAGATATGATGGAGCTGTTTTTTGTGCGCTAGAGTCGCGATGGGCGAGGCACCGAGATGGCTCTACTTGCTTCCAGGTGTCCCCTCTGGATGGACGACTGAAAATGCTTTGGCGATACTGTGGGCCCGGGTCTGAGACATTAGCGCCCCTCCTTTAGTCCTACTCCTATGTGACCGAGCGCCCGAACCATGGGCCTAAGTCTGGGGGCTTTCGACGTTTCTCCAATCGGCGAATTCAACTGCAATGAACGAACACCTCCTTGACTCCCGAAACCCTGATCCCTGATATGCCGACTGGCAACCAACTATCCCAATTGGATCGGACGACCCAGATTTGTCTTGAAATATGGGAGCTGTCCCCTGTGCTAAATTTCGGGCAACCCGGTATCCCCGAAAATCCGATGACCGTCGATAAAATCTGTAGGTGGATCTCGACCGCCGACAACAAAACTTTGCCCACTCGCTTGACGTGTCACTGAAAAAGGATTCTCCCATGCTGCGCTTGGGCGCTTCCTGTGCAATGTGCAGACCTGGGTGCTCTCGAGCCCAAGACAAGAATTATTGCTAACACAACTGACATACTACAAACTGGGAATCCATGCGAACTTCTAAAGAATGAATACCATGTGAAACGACATCGCGTAAAATATCTATAACGACACGATATTCAACCACATTATTCATTGATGTCCCTAGACAAACACCACTTGAAGACACCAGTTGACCCTCAAGTGAGTAAACAACCCAAGCGACAGAAGCTATGTTCTGTGTATGATGTCTCGCACCATCTATGAGTCCTAAGTAAACTGAAGACTCCATTGACATCTTCCAACCAAGGGAAAACTCAATGAGCAAGTTGATGACCAAAATGGGAAAAGATATATACACTAAGATACACTAGTATACAAAGAGTTACACCCATTCTTGGGGCTCGGGCATAATATGTTTTCAAGTAGAGCCCATTTCTGGGCTCATCCAACATATTCCCTTCATAATATTCTAACTCGTAGGCTCCTTTTTCTAAGACACGTCGCACGATATAAGGACCGTGCCACATGGGGTTGAACTTGCCCGCCCCTAGTGGTTCTTTGGCTTGGTCATACAAGAGGACCAAGTCACCCTCAACGTACTTCCAAGGACAAACAAACTTATCATAATGGGCCTTGACACGTCGTTTATTCGCTTCGATAGCCATAGAGGCACCTCGACGCTACTCATATAGTCTCTCTAGGTGTATGAGGTGTTCTTCGAGATTAGAAGTGTCAGGTAGGAGCTTAATTGCCAATATAAGAGAAGGGATTTCACATTCACTAGGTAGGATCGACTCCACACCGTGTACTAACTGAAAAGGAGAAAAATCGATGGAATTCTTAACTAAGGTTCGGTATGCCCAAACAACAGGGTACAACATAAGATTCCAGTCAGATTTTCTCTGTCTCATATTTTTCTATAAAATGGTCTTGAGAGACTTGTTCACGGCCTCTACTTGTTCGTTTTCTTGGGGATAATAAGGGGAAGAATGACCGTGTTTAAACCCCAATTTTGATGATAATTATTTCATCATTTCGTTCTAAAAGTGACTGCCATGATGAATGGCAATATCAGTCGGCATTCTGAACCGGGATATAATTTGATTCAACATGAAAAATGCAATAGTCTTACCATCATATTTAATTGTAGGCATGGCCTCGACCCACTTAGTAAAGTAGTCTACGACCACAATAATATGTTGATTCCCCCTAGACAAAGTTGGGTTGCAATCCACAAAATACACCCCCCACTTGGTGAAACGAATGATGGTGATGATCAAGTGAAGAGGGGCTAGATGCGAGTGCATCTATCGAGTGAACACCTGGAAGGGGTGACACTTCTTGACTGCTTCGAAACAATATTTAAAAATAGATGGCCAAAAATAACCGGCTTGCAATATCTTTTGGGTTGTCGCAAGCCCAGATAGATGACCACCACAAGCCCCACTGTGATAGTCATTAAGAATGGACTCAGCCTCTTCTTGAGTCAAGAAACCATGCAAGATATTATCTATGCCTTGATGATACAAAGTGTCGCCAACGATAAGGTAGTTCTTAGCTTGAAATGGTATACACCGTCGATCGTCTCTCGAAAGATGCTGAGAGAACTTCAAGGTTTGAAGATAGATAAAAATGTCTTCGTACCAGGGGTCCAATGATGAGATAAGGAAAACGTGTTCATCCAAAAACGAATTGACATGAATAACGTCCTCATCTAACCGAGGGAAGTTTGATATTAGCTTGATAAAAACTAACGATTTCTTGGATTTTTCCGAAGAAAAATTGAGCTCAAACTCTTGCAAAATGAAAATCCATTTATTATGTTTCCCCACTATGATACACCTAGTAAGGACGTATTGAAATGGATTGACATCAGCAACTATGGTAGTTTTTCAAAGCAATATACAGTTCCATAATATTTGAACCGCATGTACGATAACCAAAGCTAGATTCTCAACATGAGAGTACTTGAGTTCAGGGCCGACTAAGTTTCGACTAAGATAGTAAAAGACGTGCTCATGGAGCTCATCATGCTCCTGAACTAAAACCATACCAATCATCCCTTCAGATGCGGCGATATAAAAGAAGTAATATTTGCTGTAGTCCAGAGGCTTCCAAAGAGGCGTCGATACCAAGGCTTTCTTAAGAGCATCGAAGGATTCCTTGTCTCACTCATCCCATAAACAGAGTGTCCTTCTTCAAGAGATGCATCAAAACCTTAGTAATATTGGCATAGTTTACTATAAACCGACGTAAGAATTTAACTTTACCCTGTAAACCTTGAAGCTGGCGAATGTTGCATGGGGGAGGAAATCGAAGTATTGCCTCCACCTTTAAAGGATCCACCATGATCCCAGTCTCCAAGATTAAGAATCATAAAATATGTCCCGACCTAACACAAAAGATGCACTTATGAGGGTTTAAATCGATGCGATAAAAACAACATCTCTCAAAAACTAGCTGAAGGTGGGTAGAGTGATCCACTTGCTTGCGAGAGTGAGCAATGAGATAATCGAGGTAGGCTTTGACTATATGCTTGAGATCATGAAAAGAAAAGGTCATGGCTCATTGGAAGGTTGCACCGACATTTTTAAGGTCGAAAGGAATTTTTTGGTATGAGAAAGTACCCAAAGGACAAATAAATTCCGTCTTATGTTGATCCTCGGGTTTAATCTGAATTTGGTTGTATCCTGAAAATTTGTCCATAAAAGAAAAAACCTCACTTCCCACACACTCATAAAGAATATGATCAATGAAAGGTGTCGAGAAGTTCTCTCTAGGACAGGCCCTGTTTAGGTCTTGAAAATCCATACACACACGAATGGTTCCTTGCTTCTTATTCATGGGAATAGAGTTAGATACCCATTCAGTTAAGGGAACTGGGTAGATTAATCCTACATTAAGAAATTTCTCCACCTCTGCCTTAACAACAGGGGCCTTCCTAGGATTAAAAACTCTAAGTCATTGTCAAACGGGTTTAGCATCCGGGTAGGTTTTAATCTCATGTTCGACAATGCAAGTGTCGATTCCTGGCATCTCTTCATACTACCAAGTGAATATATCACATAATTCCTTGAAGAGCTCGGTGCAGGTCTAAATTTCTTCAGGCGAACAATTCACACCGATATATACATTTTCAATTTTACCAGAAATACGAGAGATGTCGATCGTGATGGTAGGAGAAATAATCGCCATGTTTCCTTCAGCATAATTTTCGTGTGTATCAAGTGGAACTAAAACGTGTCTGCCTATATCACTCAAGGTAGATCTAAAATCGTCTTGTTCGATCCTAACAAGCTCTGGGAGGAAGTAAGTGTGATGATGCATATCATCCCATGGCCTATCAAAACCATTCATGGCCTCTACGATTGCTTCATCTGAAGGTAAAGTATTATCGAGGCAATAATGTGAGCAAGACGATGAAGTGGCCCATATGGGCCAGAGAACAGGATCCTCCTCGTTCGTTTGCGAGAAGACAATATCTGGGTTGACAATAGAGTCAAGAAAAACTTGATACACTATCTCTACCACTAACAGTGGCATCACCATTCCAATATGTGACTGATCTTCACAAGACAAGGTTGGGGAAGGTAGGGTCCAAGGATCGTTAAAATACAAAGTGTGGAATGGAACATACCTCATTGAAAAAACATACCTACTGGACATGGCATAGATATGATGAATTGGTGCCATGAAATCAAAGGTACCCATAAGGGATAAATACATTTTGACACCAATATCCTTAGTTGCCGGTTGAGAATTGTCGATCACGGGGATCAAAGGTCTAATTGATGCATTGGGGCTAGCGTGCGCAAAGGAAAACTGATAGATTGTCATGATTTTCCCATCGTGAGGAAAACATAAAGTACAGAAAACAAAAGATATGATTGTAGTCATAACATAAGTCCAGTTACGCTCTAGTAATAAGTTATAGTCAAGGGGTGCATCAACCACCTAGACATCCACCTACACTATCTTCCCACCTAACTTGACTAGAAAGGTAGGAAGAATACCACGGGGACAGAAAGAATGACCATTAAATGTGGTCAACATGGTTGGATATTGAGAGAAGGTTGGAGAGCCAATGGCTTTCCAACAGGTTAGGGACATCACACATGTTGCAGCGCCTTCATCAATAACAATACGTTTGATGTTGTATTTTGAGTAATCCACATGGATTTGAAAGGACACATGGTAAGGTAAGTGAGACTTCACATCCGTGACGTCAAACTTGATAACCTTAGAGCCACAGGGGTATAAAGCTCCTAACATAGATAACAAGGCATTCCTCTGTGAAGGACACGTTTGGAGTACCTCCAAATCCGTCATCGCGCAAGGGGTTTGACCCAGATCCTCAACAATAGAGTAGTTCTGGGCAACTATTGCATTAGGGTTGTGGGTAGAGAGTTTGAGTACTCCTTTCGAAATACGAGGTGGAAGCTCTAGATTTTTGATATGTAAAGGTGTCTCCAGAAGAGGGGGAGAATCTAGACCCGGAACAACACGTGAAGAACTATAATCGCGAGACCAAGCGGCTACATTAATCTGAGACTTGACCATATTTATGCATAGACGGTCACCGTCTTGCGCCGGTGGGTTTTGAATCCCACTCGCCACATTTCTGGCATTAGAGGAGCTCGAGACCATGTGTTGATTATGCGGAAAATGATTAGTTAGCACAATGGGTGGTAGAGATAAAAGCCTCATAGATTCCTCGAGTTTGGGGCACAAGTGGGTAAAGTGATCATCAATACAAAGCTTACAAGGGAATTTCACCTTTCGCTTCACTTTCTTACCCTCACCAACATTAAAATTCAATCTATCATTTTTAGAATTGTCCTTGGGTTTATTATCATTATTCCTCCCATCCTTATGATTAATACCATGTCCTTTCCTTTTATTCCCTCCTGGTTGTTGGTTACCATTCTGGTTGGTTGACGACTGCAAATAATGTATATCCACCGACTGAGTGGGAGTGGAGGACACAAACGAAGCTTGTCCTCCTACATAATGGCTTAGAGAAAACTCTTTCAACTGGATTTTCACCAAGTATATAGATTTAACATTTGCGGAGTCTATAATGCCATCGACGTGAGGCCCGGGCATATGCCTAGGGTCGTAGTTTGATGTCGGTGCGTCATGAAGAATTTCGTATAACATCCCAGACTAAGCATATATGAGATCTAATTGTTGGGCTTTGAAAATCACTTCCTCTTCAGATTTTACCCTGGATGTAGAGACATCCATCGAAATATAAGGTAATAAAGACTTAAGAAACCATTCCAACATGAACTCTGGAGGAATGTAGGCTTTGATCAACCTCTTCTGTCTATGCCACTCTTGGATGTGATCTGAGATATGGGTGGCTTTGTCCTGGTAGAGGGGAAACATAATTTATATGCTGACATCGTAATGAACTGACAATTGGAATTGGTTGAGGAAAACTAGAACCATCTGATTAAAATTCCCATATGTACCCCCTGTTATCTCTATGTGCCATTTCTCTGCAAATCCTGTGAGGGTGCACTGAAACAATATTAAATGAATAGAATCGTCATTCTGGGAATTGGAAGAGCATCAAATATGGAAAGAAGTGACGTGATCACCAAGATCCTCACTAGCCTTTCCCTCTAATTTTAGAATATCTGAAGGAAGATTGGTGGGGACGGGGGGCCATGTCGGGTCGTGATGGAACATGTCATTCATTAATCTTGACAAGTCTGGAAAATTAAGCGTGGCCAGAAAGGGAAGTCGGGGTTGTGGTATATGGCCCCAAGCTCCTGGAGAATATTGATGTTGGGGAATCGCAACCCATTCATGGTTTTGGTATGCACCATGGCCTTGTCTGGAATTGTAAAATCCCCCTCTAAACTGATTCATAAGGGGTTGTTTGGGAACCATTCCAGTAGGAATGTTATGATGGGGGTTGTAAATATTTCCCCTAGTCGGAGTAGCTCTAGGATGGGGGTTTCCCAAAGTATGAAACTGACCTCCTCCGGGTGGAAATCTGGAGGATAGAAGTGGATTCGTCATTCCAAACGTGTTGGTCAGAATCGGTGTGGAGGGGGTAGGTGTAAAGGATGGAACATAAGCAACAACTTGTCCGCCTGGTTGATTACTCTATCCAGGAACATTAAGACTAGGATTAGTCCTGGGGTGAAAAGGAGATAGGATTCCAACTGTAGGATTCATTTGGAGAATATGAGCACCACCAAATGAGAGTGAAATATGCAGAGGAGCCATGCCCCCAAGTCCAATACTAGGATTCAGATTAGATGTCTGAATGGAGGAAGAAAATTAGGATGTGAAATTCGTCTTACCATAAGAGAAAGGGATAGAGGCTGAAGGGATGGACTGAGTATTGTAGCCCGACGAACTAAAAAGAGACCCAAAAGGGTTCGTTACTACGAGTTGAGTATTAACTACAGGCCTAACAAGAGTAATGATGGGGACCTCTAACACTACAACTGTAGTGGTTGAAGGCGTAGAAGGAGTTCCATTAACCACAATAGGTATGGGAGTCAAAGGACTCCTGGTATCTTTCTGACTTGACTCAGTACTCATACTTGTATAACCACAAGTCTGGTAAGTGAAGGTGTGTGTACCACGATTGATAACTTTATGCCTTTTAGAAGGAAAAGACTCAATATGCGGTGGTAATTTCAACAAACGACGAGACCTGCGAGGAAGCTTGTCTGACTCCATGATGACTCAAAAATTGAGATAAAAACAAATCCTAAGGCCAACTAATAATCAAAGACCACACCAAAATAAAAAAAAAGGCCAATATGCACACAACATGATAAAGTGTTTGAAAGGGACCTCCCTCATTACAGTAGGTATGCCTTGCCCAAGAGGGGCCCGAGACTCCCTTCAAAAGATCAGAGGTATCAAAATCAGTTATAAGGGCCCTCATGGGATTAACAATGCAGTCAGTCAGATCCCCCTAGAGAAGTAATCCTCCATAAAGGATGTGTGTTGTTTGTCCCTTATCTGACCCGGTGTACCTGTAGAGTACCCCTGCAAGTAACCTATGTGGCTACATATGTCAAGCAACTGAATCCACCACGATATAACCAATGCACATGTGAACAGTCGTAAGTAAGGTCCACCATATGGGCAGGGAAACAAAGCTCAAAATATTTAAAGCACCACCTCGCATAGAGGTAAAGACACTAGCAAGAACCCTAGACATGAATAGATCCCCCAAAATATCTCTGACACTAAGAAGGTATTAGAGGGATATCTCTTCAACTAACTTCGCGCGACCTCATGCTTAACTCCAGTGTGAGTGGATCCTCCCGACGTCACCAATTATACAATTGATTTCACCACTCCCTTAGTTAGACACATATGTTGAGTTTAATAGCCTTGGAGAAGTTAACTCACAAAATCCTATTCTAAGGCTCTAAATATTAAGCTAGTTTGTGCACCCTGAAAAATAAAATCGTTTCTCATCAATTTTAAATTTATCAACATTATTTTTAATGGCTTTGTTTACTCAAAAAATGTGGTCGTGAAACTGATGATGTTATGACTCAACAAGTGAAAGAAATGAATACAAATATAATGAAAAGTCCTAACTTCGATTCTCAATAAATAATAATCTTTTAAAAAATGAAACTTTCAATTCAACTCTACAATTTCAAATAAGATGCAATCTTTCCATACATGTATCAAGATCAATAATAAGAATCCAAAAGATCAAATTCCATAATGCAATATATATATATATATACTTTTTGTATTTTCAATATAAAGAAATGAAAATACAAGAACTGAACAACAACTTGATATATAAACCCTACTTAAAGAAAAAAGAAACAAACCAAGCAGGATATCAAGAGGCAAACACCCAACCCAAGATGCAAGGAAAACCAATGAGAAATATGATGAGAAACAAAAACCACCCGAAAATTCAACCAAAGAAAGGTTTCCTATCACTCTGCAGGCACTTAACAATCCTGACAGAGACCCAAGAAGACCTAGCAACGATCAAAACTTACCCATCAAACACCAAACTCAACAATCAAGAAAACAAGAATGATGTACATGACTGTTTAAGAAAAAACCATGTATGTACGCGCCCTATAGAACGACAACTCGTGTATGTATGCGTCTGTCAAGGGAAAACCCGCGTATATGTATTAAAACACTGCTAAGTTAAGGATAAGGCCAAGAAACTCAAACTCAAAATTAAAATAGGTTGTGAAGCAATCAAATGACAAGAAAACACAAACTAACCGAGAGCAATCAAAGGAGAAAAACACTCCAAACCTTGAAAAGAAGATTCCCTCCCCAGTATGGTCGCCAATTCTGTTATGAGGAAAATCACTATATGGAATGGGGTAAACCACAACAGATGAAAATGACTACATAAATCAAATCTAATCTCAAGTATGCTATATAAACAAACATGCTAACAAGTCAATATAAAGAGCCTACCTCGTTCGGACGTTCATTGAAGTCCACCGTTGAGCACTCGACTCAAAGCTATATACCCACAACTTGTCCTCAACAACCAAGATGCGAAAGCATATGGTGATAAGATATAAAGTTAACACATATAATAGGATAATCAATCAATATTCATAACAAATATGCCCATGGAATAACAATTCAAATATTTGCAAGACATTAATTGAACGAGAAAAGAGTATTTCTATTAAAATATGATCAACATAAGTGTATGAATGACAAACTTCCGTGTCGGCACGTCTCGGAACCGAGAAACTAAGTCCCTTCCAGCTGGGCCTCCACCACTTCAATCCTGCACCAAAGGAAAGCTGATATAAGAGAGACAATGAGGTTCCCCATCAAATAGGGAAGAGCTTGGGGGATGAACCATATGTTTAGACTTAAAGGACAAAGGGATGCAGACTCAATATGAAGTGAATAATTTCTCCAGAGTAACTTTTCTCTCAAAGTTGAATTCTTCTCTGCTTTTCCACAGCTTGGATATGGCCCATTTATAGCCTTCAAATGGAACTGAAGTGCTGAGTCATAACGTTTCCAGTATATGGAAGGTCAAGGATCATGGATCTCGTGACGTGACATGGAAACCTGACACCATTTTTTAGTTTTGGGCACAAAACCCGATGTATGCTGGTTGTAATGGTGCAACCTGCGTATATGCATGTTGTATAGCGGTTAGGACCCGTATATGTGGAAAAATATGATTTTTAGCTCTGGGAATTGCAAAAAGGGACTTCAATTCTACATAGGGAAATGGAAAAGGCCTTCTGAGAAAGTTGCATGGGGTGAGGAAAATCTTTCTATAACACACAGGGGGTGGTTAGAATGCTGAGAATGAGTGCATCTCAGCCTATGGTTGGGTGCAAAGGAATACACCCATAGTCAGCTAGTTGGTTAAATTCTTCACTAAGTATATAAGTACTCATATGCTTTGCTTAACTCAATTGAAATGAATGGCTAGTGCCTGTACCTGCATTTATAAACATGTAAGCTTGCTAATTAATGGAATATAAGATTTTTTCTTTGGAAAGTTTGTGTAATGAGTATTTGTGGAAGCTATGATAACTTTGTGTGTGACTTACCATTTGAATATAAGAACTCGATAGTTGACCTTGGAGGAAAAAAATACTCCATGATGATGCCTTGGATATAATTGTCTAGATATTGGCTAGAATCTGTAAGAAGACTGACATGCCAGTGTCTACGTCCCCTTGTGTGCTAGTATTATAATTGTTTCTATAGGTCTCCTCAGAAGAGGGAATCATATCTATAAGTCTAGGAATAATGAATGTAATTGTAAACTTGTGTATAGAAAGGCCAGGAAAGGATAATAAAACCTTGCGTCGTCCCCTCTCCTGGACGCAAAAGGTTTGCAGGATGTGAAATTCCCGTTTGAGTGTCCAAATAAAAAGGTTTTTACTTTCTCAAAGGTAGGTCCATAGCTGTGGTAAACAAAGATCGAATCCCTGTGGATTTTACAAGAAAATATTGCAGTCCTTGGAAATTCAAAACATGGACCATGATTTATGTATAAACACTTGAGTAAGACCACGATACTCAATGGTCGTAGGATTGGCTGAGAAATTAGATGGTAACCGTCTGATTTTTATCGGGCAAGTTAGAGTGGGAGGTGAAGCCTCAGATTGTCGGGCTACCAGAGCCCCATAAAAAACTTAAGGCCTAGACCTTGTCAACTCTCGATATCCGACACCCGATGGGATAAGGTTCCAACCCCTAGTCCCATACCTTTATTTTGTACAAGTCGAGGATAGAGAGAGGAGCGACGTAATGGTGGCGTGTTGCGCCAACCTGACAGAAAAATCATTAAGGGATTGACACTTGGCAGTGTTTGGATGGTCAATGGATCGAGATCCACCTGTCTCGGACTATTGAGAATTTTCCCAAGCATGTAACCATTTCCAAAACCCTAATAGGCCGGTATGCCGATGGAGGCACAATTCGATTCAATGGCGTGGTTCCAGAAGATCAGGGATCATGCGATCGAAGGCGAGTATCGTTGGTATCAACGATTGAGGGTTTGGTGCCCTGATGGCCTTGTACCCCAATGGGAGAGGGTTCCCACATAAGGTTCCAAACCCCCTTTGCTTGCGAACTATAAAGGTGATGTCACGATGATGAGGAGTGATTTGTGGCAACTGCTTGTTCGAGAACAAAACATGTCAATAGCTGAATTGGACGATGGGTGACCAGGATGTCACGTGGGAAAATAACATAGCCGAGGCTGCTACGTGGCAGAGGTTGATTTGTCAAAGGGTTGAGCATGGGCCCTGCTAGGTTTAAAGCCTTTGAATGGATGCCTTAAAATATTATCCAACGAATCCGGGAAGTCGACAGATCTCATCTGTAGATATTTCCAACAAAGCTCAAGAGGGAGACTAACACCTGTGGTATCAGAGTACCAGGACCCCGAGGTATTGTCATGTCCATTTTCCTTTGGGAGATCCCCGATATCCCAACACCCGATGGGCTGGTGCCCGGAACATTGAATATCATGGGGTAAGATAGGAAGTATGCGGTGTTGGTGAAGCCTGGTGGGCCAGTATTCTGATAGGTCATGGTTTTCAGGGACATGTTCCACCATGTCCCTTAAGTTTCTATGTAGAGAGAGTGATGTCATAAGACGTCACATGATGTCACCTATTCAGTGGGTAGCATACATGTGTTGAGGCCCTGTTAGTTGAATCATGGGAACATACATGACGTGTACACCTGTGTCATCCCAGGTGGGAGGTCCATGTGTCACACGATGGTGGTGCCATGTGTCATGCTGATTTGGAATATTTGGACAGGGATTTGTGGAGAAAATTAGTGCCATGTGTCAAGTGGTACGAGTGCCACATGGAAGACAGTGTACGTTCCACATGTCATGATAGGTGGCTGATTGTGGAAGCGTCGCGTGTTTGATACGCCAACTAGGACATTGGACTAGGCGGTTGGATTTCAAGGTGGTAAGGTTTGTTTTACTCGGGGACTGATATCCCGGTACCTAAGGGGGCGATGGGCTAACTGACCGGTGCCTCGAAGGGTCATTGCTCGGAGCATCGGGTATCGAGAAGGATATGTAGCGAAGTGTTGAGCACGTGAAAGGCTAGGAGCTGATATGATGAGGGTCTTGTGGCTAGGTGGCATGTGCCACACCGATGTCCACGTTGATAACTACATTTGCGCTAGAGGATGATGTGTTATGAAACATGAAAGCCACATCAGAGTACATAGGTGACATGGAGCCTTGTGGATGCCAGGTGGCGGAGTGGTGGCCTTGGCTAATGAAGGCCTGAAAACTTTAAGGGGCCATAACTTTTGATCTAGAGCTCAATTTTGAGCATAGTGACAGTCGTTGGAAAGATCTTGATGAGAAGAACATAATGGTGCCCTCGATAAATGACTTTGATATGGTTAAGGAAATTAAAAATTTTAATACCCCATCCCTTAAAAGGTACTTAGGGGGTTGGGTGTCTTACAAAGTGGCATCAAAGAAGAGTTCAAAAACTAGGCATGGATGGGTCAGAGATCAGTCATAGAACTAGTATATTAAGGTGAAGATAAGTCTATTGGAAAAAAATTCTGTGTGTTAGAGGTTGTTTATGATATGCACTAGTTCCTTGAGAAGAAGGAATGCATATTGAAATCTTGTTTTGGAGTTTCTTACAACATAAGAACTATTGTTGCCTTGGTAAGCATGATAAGTAATCCTACGGGAGTGGGAATATGCTGATAGACATTCATACTAAGACCTGAATGTGAATGGTTGAAAGGGAAGAATAATGTTAAAGACTACTCAAGTTCAAAGAATGAATGAACTAGTGATTGTTATGTTGTCTATCCATTTGGGTTGATAGAGCCTCCCACAGTAGGATGGTTGTTTATATAAGGGATAAGACCCTTATGGAAAATTCCTTGTAGTTAGAGGAATTAAGTGTAGATTTATAGAATCCTTAACAATAATAATTGTTGCTTAAATAAAAGACTAAGCCCTGTTTAGAGGACTGATGGAAATTGTAAGGTCAGTTACTTGACCTATAATGAATGAAACTTGTTGCCAGGATACCCATCTAAGAAAAAGTAAAGAAGGAGTCCTTTTGTATTGTTGCTAATCTTCATAAAGAGATAAAGTAATATGGGCATATGAGCCAATTTGTGAGCTCATGGTTGTACTAAATAAAATATAAATGCCTATTGACCTAAGTACTTGTTCATGCATGAAAGTGCAAGATGTGGATACATTGTAATGCATATGATAATGATTAAGCAAGCATGTGACATGAAAATATACCTATTATAATCTGTGGTGGGATTGTAAAGTATGGTCCGTGGATGGAAATTTTAGTTGAATATTATTTGGTGTTAGCAGGAATGGTAGCAACATAAGTGAAATGTTGATTTTGTTGATTGCATACAACCTTACGAGATTAAAGCTGTAATAGATATGTGAAGGAGTTGATCCAAAATATGGTAATGAAAATGCTTGACCATTTTCAGATGACCAATGGGTTAGATTAGCATCCAAAGATGGATGGTGGCCATACAGGTATGGCTTAGTGTGCTCAAATAACAATGAGAGGGAATTTAAGACAAGATTCCCCTGGTTAAGGTCTGTTGACCAAGAATGATTTGAGAGACTAGAATTGGCACTCTGCTACCTTGGGTAGTGATATAATTACCTATTTGTATTTTCTAAATTTTTTGGATGCTTGTGTAGAAAATGGATAAGAGTGACCTCTTACTAGTTGTTTTCAAATAAGACAACATAATAATGATTATGTCTGTGAGACTTGCGATGTGAATGGCTATATCTCAAGAAAAATAAAAATAAAAATGATATTAAAGTTCAAAGCACTAGTGTATATGAATGACATGGAAAAGATGCAAGAATATAACTTGCATGTTTATATCCATATATGTATATATACTAAGGGTTGATACGAGTTAAGACCTAATAGATGAATTTTGAATAATACAAAATATGCAAGAGATGCATATGTATGATGTATGGGAATATGTATACTAAAGGCATGGTATGATTTCCTGAATAAGTGAGATGTGAGGCAATATTTATACTTTCTTGGATTGGAAATGGCATGGATGCCTGGCTGACCCTATGTATAAGGGTTTGAACTGTCCTGTTTGAATAATAGTTTGATGAAGGTGTACTTCA
The DNA here is from genome assembly GCA_009831015.1 of Picea engelmannii. Classification (NCBI taxonomy): domain Eukaryota; kingdom Viridiplantae; phylum Streptophyta; class Pinopsida; order Pinales; family Pinaceae; genus Picea; species Picea engelmannii. The sequence goes on from ML805698.1 coordinate 86,320, forward strand.
ATCCTTAGGAAAAAGCTAGTGTAAATTGTTGAAAGAGTGAGCAAGGATACTTTGGTGTTATCCGTAGAAGGTAGTATGATTAGGCCATTGGGAATTGTAAGCAAATGATTGTGAACAAATCATGAGTGAAATTATTTAATAAATATGAAATCTAAACTATGAAGTGTACCCGTGGTAGACACACACAACATGCTAATGCATGTGAATTAAGTACATGAAAGGACAACTTGAAAGCAAGGTGATAACATAAAGATACATGCTAAAATATGTATTTGGAATGCATCATAAGGATGCATGTTCATGTTCCTCATGAAATACTGGGTAGAACATTTAAATGATGAAGTTGATGCTAACTCATAAGATTGAGATCATTTCAGATAATGATGGAAATGCAACAAGAGAATTGCATGATAAAATGTTCCATGTGGAGGAACAGTGGGAAAACTCTGTTAATGGAACATAGCCATAACATTAAAGGACTATTGAAAAAGTAGGAAGTAGGCTACAAAATCCCGTTTTCATAAGAATCCCAGATTACATTTTAAAACATAATGCATGAATGGAGAATTGACATGTGACATGATCTTGACAATCCAAAGTTTTCTTTTGGTAAATGTGCAGATTGCACTGACTCATAATTAAATTGTGAGATATGGTTGATGTTGTAGGATGCTGTTAACATTTAGGAAAAATTTAAGAGGAAATTGATTGAGACTGCTCAAGGAATAAAGCAGACAGATCCCACGAGGGATAAATTTCATTAGCAATAAATGAGAAAAGAAGGAACAATTTTCTCACTCCAAAAAAAAAACTCTGATTTAATTGGTAGAATTGTGTACCATGAAAGTACAACTGGTAAAAGGAAGAGTAGTTTATGAAGATGAATGACCTTGGCTAAACCATGTTATGAAAGACATATAAGCCTTGGAATTAATTTATTTGAAGTGGAAGTTCCTGAATGTGCAAAGGAGTTGGAAAAGGGGAGAATCCATTGTCCCCTTTCTTGACGATTTTTTGTATTTCTATGGGATGAGAAAGTTGACATATTGTTATGTGTGAAGGTTTTCAACATGAGAATGTTGACAACTGTATGACTGTAGGAACAACTAAAATAATTAATTGTGTTTACCCTCATCAAAACATTGAGAACAATGTGATCGAGTGTATATGGATATGTTGAGGCATATCTGAAATTGTTTGCTTATTTAAATGCTATAGAACATGCATTTTTAATTTAATATGACAATTGATATATGATTGTGAATGTGATTATACATGTTATGTCTAGGAAAATATTGAAGTTGTTGGGGAAAGATAGTGGCCAACAATGAACAAACTCAAGTACATGATGAATACAAAAGGTTGTTGTTGAAAGAATCAATGAAGGGACCTTAGGAGCTCCCATGAATCTCCACTGATGAGGTAATATCGAAAAGGGGTGCTAGCAGCTAGAATAGGTATAAAGAATTCATGCTTATGTAGCATGAGGTGTGAAAGGGATTGGGTAAGAATTCCTTCTGAAATGTTTTATATCTTTATGATAAGAATGTGATTTTAATGGATTGTTCTGTGCTGTTAATACCAAATAGGGTAAGATTCATGAAAGAAGAACCTGAAGGACATAGGAAGGAACCTCTCGTAGTCAAGGATAAATAAAATCCTTGCATAAAATTCATGCACACAGTATGTAATGAATGCATTGAGGAAATGAATATTTTGGGAAAGAAGGTGGGTATTGGACTACCCATCATGGAAGGAGGACCTTCCAATGTTCCAAAAAAATTGTAAAAATGTTAGAGAGGAATAAGGCGGCCATGAATGTTGGCACCTTGGTTACTAGTGAAGAAATAATGCTTAAATGCAAGCATGTGAAATTTTTAGTTTCATGTATGCCGATTTGATGTTATGACCATTTTGCAACAAGAAGTACAATATTGCTGTAATAGTGAATGTTAACAAAGGAACCATGAGGTGAGAGGTTGGATGAGTTCCAATGCACCATGAAAGAGTGCCTAACATGTCATATGGAAATATGAAAATCAATGCAAGAGTGTGTTGGGTGTGAATGTGGCCATGAACATTGTCACATTGATTAGATTAATTTAATGTTTGATTACATTTGGAAAAGATTGGATTCTGAAATGATGCATGTGTAAGGAAGGATATTTCCTTTTCTTTATGTCACTGAATAGATAAAAGTAATTTAAATGTTACGAAGGTGGATGCACGTTTGGGGTGCATCGTAGGAGGTTGTGAAGGTGGTTACGACAGAGAGTCTTTGTGTGACAAATATGTGTATGCGTGTCTTGGTGAGATGAGGCGAGTCCTGTGAATCTACCCAAATTGTAAACCAAGTTGACTGTGCCCATATTGTAATTGTTTCACAATAACAAGAGTTAGCCAGGTGTTAGGGACAATTTGTGCTGCCCAAACTATTTTTGTGTATGTCTGTTGTTTTTTTGAAATTGTTCTCTTGGTTTCTCACTTTCTTGGATGTATGCTTAAATGACTAAGTGTTAAGTTGTTAACAAGATTTTCTAAGTATACAAGTGAGTTAAATAGATTTGGAGTGTGACTCCCACGTAGCCTAGAACAAAGTATGGGTATACTCTAAGTGAAGAGGCGTAGTCCAAACAAAGTGTTATTGGTGTTTCCAAGCAGTCAAGTAAGAACCATCACGATGTTGCACACCCTTAGGAGGTGAACGATCACAAGATCTGAGCAGGAATCCTGTGGGGTCATGGAAGTTGGTATCAGATCTTGTTTCGTGAATAGTTCAGTGCTCTTCACCACACCATCACCCTTGTGATAGGTGGTATCATAACATATTTGGCTCTTCACCACTACTACAATTGGAAAAATTGTGGTAAGGCACACTTGTTGAGAATATAGTTTGGGTGTAGGCTTCGTGAGGGTTCGGTCAGGTGGACTGACCTATCCTAGAGACAATATGAGTGCAGACTTGGTGTTTTTTGATGGAAGTAAATGATCGGGTTGTGGAAGAAGCTAAGAATTGTGGACATATTTGTGTTCACCCCTTGAGTAGACCGAGAAAAAAATTCTTAGGGTGAACCGAGCACTTGGGCAAGGCAGACAAATGCATGACTTGTCGTAGACCTGATCCCAGAGTTCATCACAAAGTTGATCTCAAAATTTTGAAGAAGTCTTGAGATGAATTCTTGGGTGCCTTGGACGAACCATTTTAAAGTAGAGTGAAGATACTTGGAGGGACATCCATGGATGGGTCACATGTATACGACAGTGACACCAAGAGGGAGCATAAGATAGGAAAAATGAAAGATCGACTTGTTATCTTGGAGAGGATTGTTAAGTAGATTATGGACATAATGTGTCAGCATGGAGAGAAGGTTTAGTAGATGGAGACTGAGATAGGTAGGATGAAGCATGGGTTTAATGAAGTTGTTTGAGAGTGCCAAGAAACCACAAAATTGATTACTAGCATCTCGACCGATGACGTTCATGATAGACTCAAGGTAACGAAGGACACACTTGCCTCCATCACACAAAATTTGAAGGACCAAGATGACACCATCACATTGTTGAAACAAGCTATGGATAACAACCAAATCTCTGTTGTCATGCCGATGAGGATCAATATAAAGGAACTTGAGCCATATGACGGTACTCACAACACTAAGTTGCTTGGAAACTTCAATTGGGACATTGAAAAGTACTTGGAGTAGTTGAACGAAAGTTCAAACAAAGCCAAGGTGAATGTTGCAATGATGTTCTTGATAGAGACCGTTAAGCTCTGGTGGAGGAACTGAGTGGAGGACTTGGTAGATAGGAGAATCAATGAAAATATAAAAAATTTGGAATAGATGAAGACAATATTGAAGGCATAATTTGGTTTGGAAAACCAAGTGTGGATTGCAAGACATCATTTGTTTGTTCTCAAGAACGTTGGTAAGATCCAAGCCTACATCAAGGAGTTCACAGGGCTCATGTTGGAGATCAAAGACACGTTAGAAGAAGAAAAAATTTTCTATTTCATGAATGGTTTCCATCCATGGGCGCATAGTGAGCTACGATGCTAGAATGTGCAAACCCTTGCGACAACGATGACTGTAGTGGAAAAAATATTGGAATTTAGGGATGGACCCAAGGTAGGTCCTAAGAACAATGAGGATACCCAAGGTGAGAAGAAAAAACAACTGAAGGGAAAGAATAAGGACAAAGGAAAGACAAGTATGTCCAAGGGAAGTGGGGATAATGCTAAGCAAACAGACACAATGAAAGAGAAGAAGTCAATTTCATTTTGGATTTGTGCCAAGGAATACTATGCAAAGAATTGTACCTTGAAACAAAATTTGAATTCTTTGGAGAAGGAATACAACCCATTTGTTGGAGTCTTGTAGGTCTTAAGCATTTTCATGGAGGGTGAATCCATGAAGAGCTAAGAGAAAGATGAGAAAAGACTTTTCTATGTGTAGGTCAAACTCAATGGGATGTTAGTAAAAACCATGGTGGATAGTGGGGTGAATTACAACTTATTGAGGGAGGATATGGTGTGGAGGCTTGGGTTTCATCCTGAACCAACACATACAACCTTCAAGAAAATCAACACAGGTGTAGAGAGGGTCGTTGGTGTATCCAAGGATATCTCATTAAGGATTGGTGACTGGTGCAAAAGGACAAGTTTCACCATTGTTCCTCTGAACGATTTCAAAGTTGTGTTGGGATAGGAGTTCAAGAGGAAGGAAAATGCATCACCTATTCCTCACATGAACAGTTTGGCCATTTTCTCAGGGAAGACTCCATGTTTGATTCCTACCATAAGGAGGAAGGAAGGGGGTATGCAGATGTCCTCCTTGCTGATGGTTGTTGTGGAAAACCAGAATAAAAAACCTTTTGGAGGAAAACTTGGACAATGTGGGGTGATGGTTGGACAACCTAACACAAAGAATGAAAGGAGACTTGTGTTAATGGAAATGAGGCTTGCCGATGTCGAAGACATAGTTGGAGATCTGGCTAAGATAGTCACAAGGATGAGGATGTTAGAGTAGTTCATTGAATAGGAGAAGAGACCATCCGTAGACCAAGAGGACATGAGGGAGACAGAATAACCTTGGTGGAAGAGAACCAAGGAAGAGGTCAATTCCTCCTCTGGTGAACTTGGACATGGTGAATGGTTGTATGACCTTGAGTTAGAATGAATCATTGAGGAGTGTGAAGGTAGAAGTGGTTCAAGTGTACCACTTCTCATGTACATAACATAGAAGTACAATGATTCTCTTCTTATCGCATTGGGACAGATTGGAGATGAGGGAGATAGCCCAACTAGCCATCCCCCTTCACCTTCAAACTAGACTGCAACATATGGGCTCATTGTCTCATGGGAGGAAATGAGGCCTATGGGGTGCCTTGGTGAAGTTTTTTGGGAACACAATTGGGTGACTTGACGGATTGGAGGAAATGAGGAGTTTTGAATGTGACAAGTTTGCAAACAAAAGAGGTTATTTGAACATGAATATGTGAGTTGTTAAGATAGAGGTGCGACGATTGGACTTGCTACTCAATCAACCAAAGTCAGAAAGAGATCCAATGCATGGAAGCATGAGAAAACAAACCAAAGTATGGAAACAAAAATAAGTCAATGAGGCGTGACACTTTGTAGACTCATGTAACTTCTTAAGGGGAGTTTTCCTTGATGACAACAATTGAGGACATGGCAGTTGTTGAGTGGTGGTGAGATCTAGAGATTGGGTAGAGACACCATGGATATCCATGGATGTTGTTGGGGACAAAAAAAACTCGGAGTGGGGGAGGATGTAAGGTCTCCTGTGACACCCACCAAGTGCGCACACTCCTTGGGAAGACTTGGGGACGAGTCGGGAAAGAGAACACAAGGGGAAAGCGATCGGTTAGACGAATGCATACATGTGGGTGTGAGCAAGAGCACCTTGGGTGTACGATGGTGACATGAAAAACCAAGGGGGGCACACACCTTACTTTCCTTATGATGGTTGATGGAGACTTGGGTTGCGTTTGGGAAAGGACAGGGCAACTTGGGTGCATGCCCAAGGAGTTCAACCGCCCTCCCTTGGCAACATGAGCGTGTTGGGGAGGTTGGATGAACCCATCAAAAAAATCACTGAGATTCGCATCGATTTGCACAAGGAGGGTGAAGGTTGATGGGCACACAAGTTCATTTGGGTGCATCGGGTCCGCGAAGGTGTGCAACGATTCATTTGGGCATGATGGTTCGTGAAGGGGTGCGACACACCCAAATGATGTGACAACTCACGATGGTGATCTTTGGAGTCCATATAAGAGCACACAGGAACACAACCAAGGAAGGTATATTGGAGCAAGCACAATAAGGCATAGAGAGAAAGTATGAGGTAAATTTTTTGAGACAAGGAAGAAATGAGGCAGAGTTGCGAAGATGGAAGACATGTAGCCAAGGGTGGGACGCACTAGGATATTTTGGGGGAAGTCTGAAACACAAGTCTATGTGAGGCATGTGTGAGGTAGAACCAAAGTATGTGTTAACTTGGTGAGGTTTGCGATAGAGAAGGGACAACACGTCTTCGGTTGGGTGCACGTCTGGGGCACACAACAAGAGGTTGCGAAGGTGGTTACGACAGAGAGTATTGGTGTGACGAATCAATGTATGAGTGTCTTGGTGAGGTGAGGTGAGTCATGTGACTCTTCCCAAGTAGTAAATTGAGTGAGTAGTTCTCATATTGTAACTGTTTCACAATAAAAAGACTTAGTTGGGTGTTTGGCAAGGTTTGTGCCGCCCACACTATTTCTATGTATATCTCTTGTTTATTTCACAATTGTTCTCTTGGTTTCTCATGTTATTGGATGTATGATTAAGTGACTAAGTTTTACATTATTAACAAGATTTTCTAAGTATAAAAGTGAGTTGCACATAGTTGGAGTGTGACTCCTCCGTAGCCTAGAACAAAGTATGGGTATGCTCTAGGTGAAGAGGCATAGTCTGTAAAAAGTGTTCTTGGTGTTGCCAAGCATCCAAGTAAGAACCGTCGTGGTGTCGTACGCCCTCAGGAGGTGAACAATCACAAGATCTGAACATGTATCATGTGGGGTCGTGACACATTTCATAATTACCAAACTACCATGATCTCCCCAACAAAAAAGTGACATGTATATATAGGGATCACAACACACAAAATTTTATCTGTGTACTCACCAATGTTAAAATATACTTTGCATTGGTCAATGATATGAATTTCAAAACCTATCTTGAACCAAAATAATCGATCAGACTAAGAATGCTTCTGTTGTGCCAATCCCAATTTCTTTACCATCTCAACTACCACCAAATTTTCAATACTACAAGGATCAATAACAAGTTTACAACACATACCTCTAGATTTACACTTGGTTCTCAAAATATTTATTCTCATTCACTTATCCTCTTGTTATCTTTGTTTTCACTGCTTTGTCACAATCCTTCATTTTTGCATAGTCAAATTTTCTCCTCTTTCCACTGTTGTTGTGAATATTACACCATATTCTAATTTCTCTCATTTTTATAAATAAGTTTTAGATCCATTACATTGCGTGCCATTACTATAGTGGAATTCAAATGATCTATATCCTTCTCCTCCATATGTATAACAACAAATATTTTTCTTATAGCCACCAACATTTCAACCTTTACCTTGATATACACCTTTAGTTCCACCTATATATGTATCTGATGCACTACCTTCACCTAACTTGTCATCCTTCTCTTTGTGTAACTCCTTTGTGCACTTGTGTTGAACCTCTATTTTTGCTACCTTATTCTCTACTTGCATTCCTTCTATTGTTTTTGCACACTAACTCTTATTATGCTATCAAAGTGAACTAATATGATTCTTAACCTATATTTATCTTATGTAAGGTCATCTCATCTTAGACTACAAACTACAACCCACTCACATACCTCAAGACTCTCTAGTTTTAATTCCTCATCATGACTTATGCAAATGGGAATTCTATAAAACTTCTCTATATACTCCAATACACTTTGGTATCTTTGTTGAAATTTTTATATCTATTTGAAAAACACCTATTTATATTCCACTAGAAAAAAATTCTCTCGACTTGAACATCATCTTACTCCAAGTCCTCATTCTCTTGTCATCTTGTTGAATGTGTTCACATTGAAAAAAATCCTATCAAACAACAACATAACTTCTCAATCTAGCAATTGTGAAATTCACTTTGTTCAAGTCATCTATATTCTCATGCTATAAGTACCTCTCCATTTTGTTGATCCAATGAACTAATTATTTCGCCATAAAAATTCCAACATAGTGTGAAACTTCGACCTTGGATACCCTCTTACTTTAAAAAAATATAATTAATTGGACTTTAGCATCTCCTAATTTCTCTAGCACCTTATTCCTCTTCATGCTCTAGTTAAAAAATGCTAAGTTTTGTCTCTCCACTTTACTATATTATTTCCAATTTTTAAATTTTCCTTCTCAATTCTTACAATTTTCAATATACATATGTTCTATCTCCTCTTCTTTACATGGTTACAATTCTCACTCTATTGATTCCCAAAAAATACACCTTAAATATCTCTTTAATCAACAAAATTATTTGATACCAAAATCTCAAAAAAATCTCCCAAGACCCAACATGCCTTGAAACAAATATCTTACTCTAGGCTCATTTTTTCGAATCCTTGGAAATATTTCCATGAGAAACTTCTAGACACTTCCTCCCATTCTAAGGATTGTACCTAGTGTAAAGTGGAGGACATAGACTTAGTGTGCCTCACCCCATGGGAATTGAATTATGGACTTGCACAAAACGCCTGATTACTAACAACATCTTTGCAATAATGGCACCAACCAATTGAGCTAACTCTCAGGGATAACTCTAGGTTCAACTTACAATTTGATACAAAATCATTTCAATCACCAATTATCTCCTTAGGTATCATCATTATTTGATACCAAATATGATGCAATGAGGAGGGTAACTAGGCCCACTCAGGTCTTGCATGCCCAATTTCTCACCTCACTCTCTACTTGAAAAAATGAAAATTAAATATAAAAGCAATCTCGCAAAAAACATAATAGAATGACATAACATAATGCTTAGAATGTGTAAGGTGCCATATCTATTATAATAGCTGAAAACAAAAATATTGCATAGAATAACATCAGAACAACAAAATAAATGAAACCACAACACCAAATCAATACCTTTATTGATAGGAAACAATGTTCACTTGCCTCTTCAAGGGGGAAACCTCCAGTAGAGTAACACTATATTACAATAATTCTCAAGACAAAAATAATCATGCACTCGACTCTTATTTATACTAAATCTATCTATCAAAAGAACAATCTAGAGGAAGATCTTCTAGATGTGGATGATTCTATTAGGTCTTTTTACATTTGACTTATTCTTCCTTATTACCATGCCTTATTAATATTGAGATTTATTACATGGAAAATATATTATTCTACCTAAGTGAGGGGTTATATAGGTTAAGTCCCTAACATGCCCTCCCCCTTAAAAAACAACCTTGTCCTCAAGGTTTGAGATGGGGAAATTGCTGCAGAATGGTAGTGGGCTCCCAGGTGGCATCGACTGGAGTTGTATCTTTCCATTGGAATAACACTTCCTTTATGGTGCGCTGACGAAGACGATGCTCACATCGGTCCAAGAATGCTTGTGGTTGCAACCAGATGGAGCCTCCTTCATTCAACTCGAGAAAAATGGTTTGAGTTTGGCACTTAGTTCCAATCACCTTCTTTAAGCAGGAGACATGAAAAACATGATGGAGCTTAGAATGGATGGGAAAATATAATTGATAGGCCACTTGTCCCATGCGCTTGATAACTGTATAAGGACCATAAAATTTGGGCGCCAGTTTCTGACAATGGTTAGCCTTGAGTGAAGTCTTATTATAAGGTTGTAGTCGAAGAAACACTTGGTCTCCTTCAACAAATTGACGTTCTGAGCGAACTTGATCTGTTTGTTGCTTCATACGATTATGAGCCATGACTAAATTATTTTTGAGGGTATGGAGAATAGCCTCTCAATCTGTCAGAGTTGGTCAACCACCTGGACCTTTGTCAGGGTATGAGCATGTATGATAGAACTGAAGGTGGATTTTGTCCATATACTGGTTCAAAAGGAGTCATGTGAGTAGCTGTATGGTAAGAGGTGTTGTACCACCATTCAACTAGGGGTAACCATTGAGCCCATTGTGTTTTTCGTTTAGAGGCAAAACATATCAAATATGTTTCCAAACACTTGTTGAAAACTTCAGTTTGAACATTAGTCTGGTGATGATAGGCGGTGCTGAGATGCAATTATGTGCCTTGTAGCCTAAACAGTTCTTGCCAAAAATTGTTGGTGAAAGTGGTATATCTGTCAGAAACAATAGAATGAGGCATTCCATGAAGCTTGAAGATATGATCCATGAAAATTTGAGCCACAATGGAGGTGATGGAAGGGTGTTGAAGATCACATAAATGAGCATACTTAGAAAGACAATTAACTACCACCATGATGACTGACTTATTGCCCGATTTAGGTAAGTCAACAATGAAATCCATAGAGATATCCCTCCAAATAGTGGGTGGGATCGGAAGTTGTTGTAGTGTGCCTGGGGATTTGACTCTTTCTCCCTTGTTGTGTTGACAAACATCACATTCTGCCACAAAAGTGAGAACATCCCGTTTCATACCATCCTAGAAAAAAGAACGTTTGACCCTGTCATAGGTTTTGGTAAACTCGGAGTGACCAGTTGTGGGTGTAGCATGAAGCTTAGAAAGCACCGTGGATTAAAGTTGTGACTGTTTACTTAAATACATACGACCTTTGTAGCGAATCTCATCATTGTGCCACGAGTACCCTGGGGAAACTGGATAATTGTCTTGCAATTGTTGGATCAGACTCAAAATTTTGGGATCTTGTACCCATTCCTAGCGAACAACTTGGAGCCAATCTGGTACAATGAAGGAGAGGGAAAAATGAACCCTTCATCTTCATATTTTCTTGAAAGAGCATAAAAAACCACATTGTCTTTTTCTTTCTTGTAAATTATATCATAATCATATCCAAAGAGATTAGTCACCCATTTTTGTTGCTTCGGGGATGAAAGACGTTGCTCCAAAAAATACTTGAGGCTCTGATGATCTGTGTTAATATGGAAGTGTTTCCCCAATAGATAAGAGCACCAGATATCCACTGCATGCATACTATCCATCATTTCCTTTTCATAGATTGATTGGCCCAAATGTTGCTCTAGAAGTTGTTTGTTGGTAAAATCCAAATGCCGACCATCTTGCATAAGGACAGCTCCAATTCCTCTCCCAGAAGTATCACATTCCAGGACAAAGGTCTTTGTGAAGTCAGGAAGGGCCAAGACAGGAGTGGTGCACATAGTCGCCTTTGAAGCTTGAAAGGAATGGTCAACTACTAGAGTCCAAGTGAAAGAATTTTTTTTAAGGAGAGCAATGAGAGGCGCCACAATATTTCCATAATTCTTAACAAACTTGCGATAATATCCTGTTAAACCTAGAAAACAATGCAAGATTTTGAGAGTCTTAGGGTGAGGCCAATCCTGCATAGCTTCAATCTTCTTAAGATCCACCCTGACACCTGCCTTGCCTACAATATGACCCAAGCACTCTACTTTTGAGGCTCCAAAAACACATTTAGATTGTTGGAGGAAACGTTGGTCTTGAGAGAGTATCCACATGAGAAAGATGGGTTGTCCAGGTTTTACTATAAATGAGAATATCAACAAAGAAAACTAAGACAAAATGAAGGAGAAAAGGATATAAGGCACGATTCATGAGGCTTTGGAAAGTGGAGGGAGCATTACACAATCCAAAGGGTATGACCAAGAACTCATAGTGGCCCTCATGAGTTCGAAATGCGGTCTTAGGAATGTCTGCCTCTTTCATACGTATCTGGTGGTAGCTAGAACGAAGATCAAGTTTAGTAAAGAACTGGGAACCACTTAATTCATCCAAGAGATCATCAATGACAAGAATGGGAAATTTGTCTTTGATGGTGAGATTGTTGAGGGTGCGAAAGTTAGGACACATGCGCCAAGAGCCTTCTTTCTTAAGTACGATGATCACAGGAGAAGAATAGGGGCTAGTACTAGGATGGATAACGACTGCGACGAGCAATTCTTGAACAATTTTCTCAATTTCATTTTTTTGGGAAAAGGGATGATGATAGGGACGAACATTGGGAGGAAGGCTACTGGGTACGAGGGGAATGGAATGATCATGAACACCATGGGAAGGTGGAAGTCTCAGGGGAGTGGAAAAAACAACTTGATGTTTGGAGATGATGGATTGGAGGCCAGGAGTCACATAGGGTGTCTCAATGGCTTGAATGGAATGGAGTTGTGCAATAATGTTGGAATGACATTTTTTGAGTAGATTTTCCATGCGATGGGAACTGGTGATCTCAGGGGAACCTGTTGTGATTCCTTGGAATTGATACTATTGGCCCTCCTAGTTGAATTGCATGGTTAATTCCTTAAAATTCATGAGAATGGGGCCCAGAGTCCTTAACCATTCGACACTCAACACAATGTCACAACCACCCATGTCGATAGCAAACATACGAGATTTCATGTGGTATTGACCAATTTGGAGACACACATTTTCACAACACCCCCCACAATTTATGAACCCACCATTGGCAATTATGATTTGAAATTTGTTGACTGCACAGATATAAAAATTAGTTTCTTGGGCAATGAAACGATGAATAAAATTATGGGTGCTGCCACTATTAATGAGGATGATGACCTTTCGATGCTTAATGTAACCAATGAGCTTGAGGGTTTGGGGAGCAGAGAATCCAGTGAGTGCATTCATGGAAATTATCGGTTCAATTTCTAGGGGGTCTGATGGTGGAGGTAGGTCAATGTGATCAGGTGATTCTACCATAGGGGGAGCCTCGACCTCTTCTTCATAAACATCCTCAGAGAGGGCCATAAAAAGATTTTGTTCCTTACACTTGTGCCTAGGAAAATATTTTTCATCACAATTATAACAAAGGCCCTTGAGTTGGCGTTCAACCATTTCTTCCTGGGTCAATTTTTGGATCTTTAGTGGTGTAAAAGGAGGAGTGGGAGTGATTGGTTTAGGGAGAGGAATAAAGGAGGGTTTTCTAGTTTGAGAAGAGACAACCTGTTGTGCTTCCTTAGTTCTTTTAGTAGCTTCCACCCAACTCTGGGGGCGAGCCATGAGGACGTGGGCACAGATCTCATCCTTGAGGCCACTGATAAAGCATTCTTGGAAAAAAGCATCAGACATGCCTTCCATGCGGAAATCCAATCATTCAAGCGTAGCAATAAAGTCTTCCACTATGCCAGATTGTTTCAACTATGTCAAATGACCTAAATGGTTGGTGTCAATGTCAAAGCATTCATAAATCTCTACAACAAATTGTGTCCAAGCCACATACCCTTGGAAACCATTTTTTCTCCATTGCCACCATTGCAAATGTTCTTGATCTAGATGGAGAACAACATACCATAGTTTAGCCAACTCATATGTAATTCCGTACAAAGAGAAATGATGTTCCATTTGAGTTACCCAGCCGGTGGGATCTGAGCCATCAAATTTGTTCACATCCACGAGCGGAAGGTGTAGGTCATGCTAAAAGTGATAGGGATGAAAAGTATGGGAATTGGAGGAAGTTTCACCTTCGGGGGAAAAGGCAGTTCAGAGGAGGTAAGGTCTCCATGGATATTCAGCTTAACGCAGATCATGCGGTGAAGGATGCAAGTTGGGTAGATAGGTCTCGTTTCATGGTTTCCATTTTTATGTCTATGGAGGAATGCATGTTTTTATTGATAGTGGCAATATTGGCACTGAACTTCCGCACTTCATGTTGGGTCTCTGTGAAAACAAAGGACAAGGAATCGAAGCGGGATTCCAAGTCTTGGCTACGGGTGTGGCCCATGATGAAGGGGGGAAACATAAAGGGACAGGTGGGACCACATAGAAAAGGGGTTATGGGTGAAAGGTATCATGACGATTAGGGCGATGAGGGGAATCCAATGGGGTAAGGCCCAAATAAGGGGACCAAAAGGGGTTCGAGTCCACAGGAAAAAAAATCGCTAGTCGAAATCTATTCATCACATTCTGTCCGAACCGAAATGGGATGTATTATTCAATAGAATTGGAGGGTTGAAGTAGATCTAAATGTTTCAGAGGATATTTCGAAAGTAGATTTGAATTGAGGTTCAAAATATTGATGTAATAACTTTTGATTATAGTTCCCAGTATGAATATTGAATCTAACATGATGAAACCTATGATTTATCGTGGAATATTGTATTCTTTCCTTGTTGGAGCTCGGTCCTCATATATCCATGGAGCGTTGAAAAATGATAAGTATGACTAGGATTAGGGTGAAGAGAGGAATCCAATGGGATAGGGCTCAAATAATGGTTCCAACAGGATCCATATTTTTTTTTACTCCTGCGGAGTTATACTCCGATCTAAAGAATATTGCAGTGTTGAACTTCCCAAATTCTTAACAGGAAGAAATGTGTAGTAATTTTGCAACTAGAATGCAGGAGGTAAGGTTGCGCGACAATAGATCTTGTTTGTTCTAGTTTTTTTTTCGTCCCAAGGGTTAGGGTATTAAGGGTTTCTACAAATAAGGGTTTTCCTTTTGCTATATCTCTCTAATATGTACGGGGTCCAACAATAGTACTTGTCCCAATATTTCAGGGCACCAACTAAGGAGGCTAGACTGTGTCCTTATTTGTACTACCCGACTACCCAGGTACTAGAGAGTATCTTCCCGAGTGTTGTTCTTAGTGGCACTATGGTAGTTAGGCAACCGATCGGTTTATCTACAAAGGGCTTCAGGATATCTAGGCCGATCCGTATACAGGTGTTGTCTGATGCACTATTACTCAAAGGGGGTAACAACAAGGGTTACAAGGGTGGCCAACAATGTGCTTTTAAGTACCACTTGTAGTTCTTGCGTGTATTCTTCCCTGAATGTGGATTTATGCGTTGAACGAAAGATCTCTGTAGCTTTAAGATCCCAGAATACGTCTCTACCTTGAAAAAAAATAACCCACAATTTTCTGCCAAGGAAAGGGCTATGATACCACTTGTAAGGTACCAGATCTATATAATATCTTAAAACAGAAATATTACAGAGAATAACAACAGAACAAAATAGATGAAACCACAACACCAAAATAATACCGTTATTGATAGGAAACGATGTTCACTTTCCTCTTCGAGAGGGAAAACTCCAGTAGAGCATCGCTCTATTACGATAATTCTCAAGACAAAACTTATCATGCTCTCGACTCCTATTTATACTAAATCTATCTATCAAAAGAACAATCTACAGGAAGATCTTCTAGAAGCGGAAGCTTCTATTAAGTCTTCTTACATTTGATATTCTTCCTTATTACTGGGTCTTATTAATATTGGCCTTTATTACATGGAAAATATATTATTCTACTTACATGAGGGGTTAGGGAGGTTAAGTCCCTAACATAATGGTTTGCTCATTCTCATTAAAGGCATAGTAGATTACATATACATATTATTTGGAGTATCATAGGATTACAAGTCCACTTGTACTCACCCTTAGTTTCATTTCCTTCTATTCAGTTCCTTTTGTAGATCAAACACCATTGGAGTATGTTGCTTAGTTTCTTTTGTCAACTTAAACAATGTTGCCCCAATGACCATTGAGAAAGCTTCAAGACTCCTCTTTACCTCAAACACATCCCCCAACATTGCTAGACAATAGTCACATCGCTCCATAACTACCCAATACCAAAGGAAGTTCAAGATCTGTACCTTACAAAGAATTTGCAAAGGGTTGGTCTATCTTCTCACAAGAAGAATTCCAAAATGAAGACCAAAGTAGGAGGAATGAGGTCCACTTTAGATACATTGTAAATACCCTAAAGAGATCATGAGGTAAGAATGCAAGAATGGATGAATTAATTTCCTATATGCCATTGCAATGGAAATGGATTTTACATAGATCGACAATAATTCCTTTACGATCAATAAACTCCCCACCATCCTCATAATGAATATGTCAACCACCTCCTACTGCCACACACTTATTCTTGGGGAGAGGACTTCCACCCACACGTTCTCCCCTTGAGCCATTATAAAAATTGTGCAACAATCATGGGATTTATGCATAGAAGGATCGTTCCTCCCCCTTAGTCCATATTTAGAGAAATTTCCCTTTTGCAATGGCTCCTTGATTTGATCAACTTAATAGTTATATTTTTCTCTAACTTGAAAACAATGGACTTAATAGTTATATTAAAGAAATAAGATCGTTTTGTTAAAGATGTGAGCCAAAGGCTCAAGAAGAGAGTGCTCTCCCTTGGGTTAATGATCTTATGGTAATAGTAGAATCCTCAATAATGACTACAATTGTACACACAATATCTTTGAGAAGCTTGATTCCTTGATGCATTACATGAGCTTCTATCTAGTTATTAATCATATATAGTGATTCTTGATCGAACTTATTTATTAATTATTAATAAATATAAATCTCTTTCTGTTATATCAAACCCCACTTAAATCCAAAACATAAAAATTTAATCCAAGAAAATGTAAAAACATGAAAAATATTACATAACATGCATATTAAAACATGTGATTTATATAATTCCTATGCATGAAAAGTTGTTCTAGCATTCATAGCTTGGTTGTTGGATAGTGACAGAATTCAAGAGAGCAACAGATTACACAGGAATAACACACAATAATTGATTATATTACTACATTGTTACACACATACATAGCTACATATATAGCTGGATTCAGATCCAACTAACTCCACTCTTGGAGGGATAGGTTGAGAGAATATCTCAACATCCTCCTAC
This sequence comes from Picea engelmannii, assembly GCA_009831015.1. Taxonomy (NCBI): domain Eukaryota; kingdom Viridiplantae; phylum Streptophyta; class Pinopsida; order Pinales; family Pinaceae; genus Picea; species Picea engelmannii. The sequence continues at coordinate 103,196 of ML805698.1, forward strand.
AAATCTTCAAACCAATCTCCAACTCAACATAATCATTAATTCTAACACCCTCCCTTAATGATTACATTACAAATAAACCACATATTACAATTCTCAAATTACAACATATATCTATGTCTGATCTGGTCTTCATCGGCACTCTCACCCACTCTGAAATCTCTCGGTTTACACTCTTTCTTCTCCACAACTTCGAGCTTCCCTCTCGACTCATTTAAGATAAAAACACTTCTGACCATCTTTGATGAATTTGTAGGATCAAAGATTCTTGACACCCCCGAAGAAGAGTCT
>ML805698.1:103533-171686 GCA_009831015.1 Picea engelmannii
GAAAATGACTACATAAATCAAATCTAATCTCAAGTATGCTATATAAACAAACATGCTAACAAGTCAATATAAAGAGCCTACCTCGTTCGGACGTTCATTGAAGTCCACCGTTGAGCACTCGACTCAAAGCTATATACCCACAACTTGTCCTCAACAACCAAGATGCGAAAGCATATGGTGATAAGATATAAAGTTAACACATATAATAGGATAATCAATCAATATTCATAACAAATATGCCCATGGAATAACAATTCAAATATTTGCAAGACATTAATTGAACGAGAAAAGAGTATTTCTATTAAAATATGATCAACATAAGTGTATGAATGACAAACTTCCGTGTCGGCACGTCTCGGAACCGAGAAACTAAGTCCCTTCCAGCTGGGCCTCCACCACTTCAATCCTGCACCAAAGGAAAGCTGATATAAGAGAGACAATGAGGTTCCCCATCAAATAGGGAAGAGCTTGGGGGATGAACCATATGTTTAGACTTAAAGGACAAAGGGATGCAGACTCAATATGAAGTGAATAATTTCTCCAGAGTAACTTTTCTCTCAAAGTTGAATTCTTCTCTGCTTTTCCACAGCTTGGATATGGCCCATTTATAGCCTTCAAATGGAACTGAAGTGCTGAGTCATAACGTTTCCAGTATATGGAAGGTCAAGGATCATGGATCTCGTGACGTGACATGGAAACCTGACACCATTTTTTAGTTTTGGGCACAAAACCCGATGTATGCTGGTTGTAATGGTGCAACCTGCGTATATGCATGTTGTATAGCGGTTAGGACCCGTATATGTGGAAAAATATGATTTTTAGCTCTGGGAATTGCAAAAAGGGACTTCAATTCTACATAGGGAAATGGAAAAGGCCTTCTGAGAAAGTTGCATGGGGTGAGGAAAATCTTTCTATAACACACAGGGGGTGGTTAGAATGCTGAGAATGAGTGCATCTCAGCCTATGGTTGGGTGCAAAGGAATACACCCATAGTCAGCTAGTTGGTTAAATTCTTCACTAAGTATATAAGTACTCATATGCTTTGCTTAACTCAATTGAAATGAATGGCTAGTGCCTGTACCTGCATTTATAAACATGTAAGCTTGCTAATTAATGGAATATAAGATTTTTTCTTTGGAAAGTTTGTGTAATGAGTATTTGTGGAAGCTATGATAACTTTGTGTGTGACTTACCATTTGAATATAAGAACTCGATAGTTGACCTTGGAGGAAAAAAATACTCCATGATGATGCCTTGGATATAATTGTCTAGATATTGGCTAGAATCTGTAAGAAGACTGACATGCCAGTGTCTACGTCCCCTTGTGTGCTAGTATTATAATTGTTTCTATAGGTCTCCTCAGAAGAGGGAATCATATCTATAAGTCTAGGAATAATGAATGTAATTGTAAACTTGTGTATAGAAAGGCCAGGAAAGGATAATAAAACCTTGCGTCGTCCCCTCTCCTGGACGCAAAAGGTTTGCAGGATGTGAAATTCCCGTTTGAGTGTCCAAATAAAAAGGTTTTTACTTTCTCAAAGGTAGGTCCATAGCTGTGGTAAACAAAGATCGAATCCCTGTGGATTTTACAAGAAAATATTGCAGTCCTTGGAAATTCAAAACATGGACCATGATTTATGTATAAACACTTGAGTAAGACCACGATACTCAATGGTCGTAGGATTGGCTGAGAAATTAGATGGTAACCGTCTGATTTTTATCGGGCAAGTTAGAGTGGGAGGTGAAGCCTCAGATTGTCGGGCTACCAGAGCCCCATAAAAAACTTAAGGCCTAGACCTTGTCAACTCTCGATATCCGACACCCGATGGGATAAGGTTCCAACCCCTAGTCCCATACCTTTATTTTGTACAAGTCGAGGATAGAGAGAGGAGCGACGTAATGGTGGCGTGTTGCGCCAACCTGACAGAAAAATCATTAAGGGATTGACACTTGGCAGTGTTTGGATGGTCAATGGATCGAGATCCACCTGTCTCGGACTATTGAGAATTTTCCCAAGCATGTAACCATTTCCAAAACCCTAATAGGCCGGTATGCCGATGGAGGCACAATTCGATTCAATGGCGTGGTTCCAGAAGATCAGGGATCATGCGATCGAAGGCGAGTATCGTTGGTATCAACGATTGAGGGTTTGGTGCCCTGATGGCCTTGTACCCCAATGGGAGAGGGTTCCCACATAAGGTTCCAAACCCCCTTTGCTTGCGAACTATAAAGGTGATGTCACGATGATGAGGAGTGATTTGTGGCAACTGCTTGTTCGAGAACAAAACATGTCAATAGCTGAATTGGACGATGGGTGACCAGGATGTCACGTGGGAAAATAACATAGCCGAGGCTGCTACGTGGCAGAGGTTGATTTGTCAAAGGGTTGAGCATGGGCCCTGCTAGGTTTAAAGCCTTTGAATGGATGCCTTAAAATATTATCCAACGAATCCGGGAAGTCGACAGATCTCATCTGTAGATATTTCCAACAAAGCTCAAGAGGGAGACTAACACCTGTGGTATCAGAGTACCAGGACCCCGAGGTATTGTCATGTCCATTTTCCTTTGGGAGATCCCCGATATCCCAACACCCGATGGGCTGGTGCCCGGAACATTGAATATCATGGGGTAAGATAGGAAGTATGCGGTGTTGGTGAAGCCTGGTGGGCCAGTATTCTGATAGGTCATGGTTTTCAGGGACATGTTCCACCATGTCCCTTAAGTTTCTATGTAGAGAGAGTGATGTCATAAGACGTCACATGATGTCACCTATTCAGTGGGTAGCATACATGTGTTGAGGCCCTGTTAGTTGAATCATGGGAACATACATGACGTGTACACCTGTGTCATCCCAGGTGGGAGGTCCATGTGTCACACGATGGTGGTGCCATGTGTCATGCTGATTTGGAATATTTGGACAGGGATTTGTGGAGAAAATTAGTGCCATGTGTCAAGTGGTACGAGTGCCACATGGAAGACAGTGTACGTTCCACATGTCATGATAGGTGGCTGATTGTGGAAGCGTCGCGTGTTTGATACGCCAACTAGGACATTGGACTAGGCGGTTGGATTTCAAGGTGGTAAGGTTTGTTTTACTCGGGGACTGATATCCCGGTACCTAAGGGGGCGATGGGCTAACTGACCGGTGCCTCGAAGGGTCATTGCTCGGAGCATCGGGTATCGAGAAGGATATGTAGCGAAGTGTTGAGCACGTGAAAGGCTAGGAGCTGATATGATGAGGGTCTTGTGGCTAGGTGGCATGTGCCACACCGATGTCCACGTTGATAACTACATTTGCGCTAGAGGATGATGTGTTATGAAACATGAAAGCCACATCAGAGTACATAGGTGACATGGAGCCTTGTGGATGCCAGGTGGCGGAGTGGTGGCCTTGGCTAATGAAGGCCTGAAAACTTTAAGGGGCCATAACTTTTGATCTAGAGCTCAATTTTGAGCATAGTGACAGTCGTTGGAAAGATCTTGATGAGAAGAACATAATGGTGCCCTCGATAAATGACTTTGATATGGTTAAGGAAATTAAAAATTTTAATACCCCATCCCTTAAAAGGTACTTAGGGGGTTGGGTGTCTTACAAAGTGGCATCAAAGAAGAGTTCAAAAACTAGGCATGGATGGGTCAGAGATCAGTCATAGAACTAGTATATTAAGGTGAAGATAAGTCTATTGGAAAAAAATTCTGTGTGTTAGAGGTTGTTTATGATATGCACTAGTTCCTTGAGAAGAAGGAATGCATATTGAAATCTTGTTTTGGAGTTTCTTACAACATAAGAACTATTGTTGCCTTGGTAAGCATGATAAGTAATCCTACGGGAGTGGGAATATGCTGATAGACATTCATACTAAGACCTGAATGTGAATGGTTGAAAGGGAAGAATAATGTTAAAGACTACTCAAGTTCAAAGAATGAATGAACTAGTGATTGTTATGTTGTCTATCCATTTGGGTTGATAGAGCCTCCCACAGTAGGATGGTTGTTTATATAAGGGATAAGACCCTTATGGAAAATTCCTTGTAGTTAGAGGAATTAAGTGTAGATTTATAGAATCCTTAACAATAATAATTGTTGCTTAAATAAAAGACTAAGCCCTGTTTAGAGGACTGATGGAAATTGTAAGGTCAGTTACTTGACCTATAATGAATGAAACTTGTTGCCAGGATACCCATCTAAGAAAAAGTAAAGAAGGAGTCCTTTTGTATTGTTGCTAATCTTCATAAAGAGATAAAGTAATATGGGCATATGAGCCAATTTGTGAGCTCATGGTTGTACTAAATAAAATATAAATGCCTATTGACCTAAGTACTTGTTCATGCATGAAAGTGCAAGATGTGGATACATTGTAATGCATATGATAATGATTAAGCAAGCATGTGACATGAAAATATACCTATTATAATCTGTGGTGGGATTGTAAAGTATGGTCCGTGGATGGAAATTTTAGTTGAATATTATTTGGTGTTAGCAGGAATGGTAGCAACATAAGTGAAATGTTGATTTTGTTGATTGCATACAACCTTACGAGATTAAAGCTGTAATAGATATGTGAAGGAGTTGATCCAAAATATGGTAATGAAAATGCTTGACCATTTTCAGATGACCAATGGGTTAGATTAGCATCCAAAGATGGATGGTGGCCATACAGGTATGGCTTAGTGTGCTCAAATAACAATGAGAGGGAATTTAAGACAAGATTCCCCTGGTTAAGGTCTGTTGACCAAGAATGATTTGAGAGACTAGAATTGGCACTCTGCTACCTTGGGTAGTGATATAATTACCTATTTGTATTTTCTAAATTTTTTGGATGCTTGTGTAGAAAATGGATAAGAGTGACCTCTTACTAGTTGTTTTCAAATAAGACAACATAATAATGATTATGTCTGTGAGACTTGCGATGTGAATGGCTATATCTCAAGAAAAATAAAAATAAAAATGATATTAAAGTTCAAAGCACTAGTGTATATGAATGACATGGAAAAGATGCAAGAATATAACTTGCATGTTTATATCCATATATGTATATATACTAAGGGTTGATACGAGTTAAGACCTAATAGATGAATTTTGAATAATACAAAATATGCAAGAGATGCATATGTATGATGTATGGGAATATGTATACTAAAGGCATGGTATGATTTCCTGAATAAGTGAGATGTGAGGCAATATTTATACTTTCTTGGATTGGAAATGGCATGGATGCCTGGCTGACCCTATGTATAAGGGTTTGAACTGTCCTGTTTGAATAATAGTTTGATGAAGGTGTACTTCAATCCTTAGGAAAAAGCTAGTGTAAATTGTTGAAAGAGTGAGCAAGGATACTTTGGTGTTATCCGTAGAAGGTAGTATGATTAGGCCATTGGGAATTGTAAGCAAATGATTGTGAACAAATCATGAGTGAAATTATTTAATAAATATGAAATCTAAACTATGAAGTGTACCCGTGGTAGACACACACAACATGCTAATGCATGTGAATTAAGTACATGAAAGGACAACTTGAAAGCAAGGTGATAACATAAAGATACATGCTAAAATATGTATTTGGAATGCATCATAAGGATGCATGTTCATGTTCCTCATGAAATACTGGGTAGAACATTTAAATGATGAAGTTGATGCTAACTCATAAGATTGAGATCATTTCAGATAATGATGGAAATGCAACAAGAGAATTGCATGATAAAATGTTCCATGTGGAGGAACAGTGGGAAAACTCTGTTAATGGAACATAGCCATAACATTAAAGGACTATTGAAAAAGTAGGAAGTAGGCTACAAAATCCCGTTTTCATAAGAATCCCAGATTACATTTTAAAACATAATGCATGAATGGAGAATTGACATGTGACATGATCTTGACAATCCAAAGTTTTCTTTTGGTAAATGTGCAGATTGCACTGACTCATAATTAAATTGTGAGATATGGTTGATGTTGTAGGATGCTGTTAACATTTAGGAAAAATTTAAGAGGAAATTGATTGAGACTGCTCAAGGAATAAAGCAGACAGATCCCACGAGGGATAAATTTCATTAGCAATAAATGAGAAAAGAAGGAACAATTTTCTCACTCCAAAAAAAAAACTCTGATTTAATTGGTAGAATTGTGTACCATGAAAGTACAACTGGTAAAAGGAAGAGTAGTTTATGAAGATGAATGACCTTGGCTAAACCATGTTATGAAAGACATATAAGCCTTGGAATTAATTTATTTGAAGTGGAAGTTCCTGAATGTGCAAAGGAGTTGGAAAAGGGGAGAATCCATTGTCCCCTTTCTTGACGATTTTTTGTATTTCTATGGGATGAGAAAGTTGACATATTGTTATGTGTGAAGGTTTTCAACATGAGAATGTTGACAACTGTATGACTGTAGGAACAACTAAAATAATTAATTGTGTTTACCCTCATCAAAACATTGAGAACAATGTGATCGAGTGTATATGGATATGTTGAGGCATATCTGAAATTGTTTGCTTATTTAAATGCTATAGAACATGCATTTTTAATTTAATATGACAATTGATATATGATTGTGAATGTGATTATACATGTTATGTCTAGGAAAATATTGAAGTTGTTGGGGAAAGATAGTGGCCAACAATGAACAAACTCAAGTACATGATGAATACAAAAGGTTGTTGTTGAAAGAATCAATGAAGGGACCTTAGGAGCTCCCATGAATCTCCACTGATGAGGTAATATCGAAAAGGGGTGCTAGCAGCTAGAATAGGTATAAAGAATTCATGCTTATGTAGCATGAGGTGTGAAAGGGATTGGGTAAGAATTCCTTCTGAAATGTTTTATATCTTTATGATAAGAATGTGATTTTAATGGATTGTTCTGTGCTGTTAATACCAAATAGGGTAAGATTCATGAAAGAAGAACCTGAAGGACATAGGAAGGAACCTCTCGTAGTCAAGGATAAATAAAATCCTTGCATAAAATTCATGCACACAGTATGTAATGAATGCATTGAGGAAATGAATATTTTGGGAAAGAAGGTGGGTATTGGACTACCCATCATGGAAGGAGGACCTTCCAATGTTCCAAAAAAATTGTAAAAATGTTAGAGAGGAATAAGGCGGCCATGAATGTTGGCACCTTGGTTACTAGTGAAGAAATAATGCTTAAATGCAAGCATGTGAAATTTTTAGTTTCATGTATGCCGATTTGATGTTATGACCATTTTGCAACAAGAAGTACAATATTGCTGTAATAGTGAATGTTAACAAAGGAACCATGAGGTGAGAGGTTGGATGAGTTCCAATGCACCATGAAAGAGTGCCTAACATGTCATATGGAAATATGAAAATCAATGCAAGAGTGTGTTGGGTGTGAATGTGGCCATGAACATTGTCACATTGATTAGATTAATTTAATGTTTGATTACATTTGGAAAAGATTGGATTCTGAAATGATGCATGTGTAAGGAAGGATATTTCCTTTTCTTTATGTCACTGAATAGATAAAAGTAATTTAAATGTTACGAAGGTGGATGCACGTTTGGGGTGCATCGTAGGAGGTTGTGAAGGTGGTTACGACAGAGAGTCTTTGTGTGACAAATATGTGTATGCGTGTCTTGGTGAGATGAGGCGAGTCCTGTGAATCTACCCAAATTGTAAACCAAGTTGACTGTGCCCATATTGTAATTGTTTCACAATAACAAGAGTTAGCCAGGTGTTAGGGACAATTTGTGCTGCCCAAACTATTTTTGTGTATGTCTGTTGTTTTTTTGAAATTGTTCTCTTGGTTTCTCACTTTCTTGGATGTATGCTTAAATGACTAAGTGTTAAGTTGTTAACAAGATTTTCTAAGTATACAAGTGAGTTAAATAGATTTGGAGTGTGACTCCCACGTAGCCTAGAACAAAGTATGGGTATACTCTAAGTGAAGAGGCGTAGTCCAAACAAAGTGTTATTGGTGTTTCCAAGCAGTCAAGTAAGAACCATCACGATGTTGCACACCCTTAGGAGGTGAACGATCACAAGATCTGAGCAGGAATCCTGTGGGGTCATGGAAGTTGGTATCAGATCTTGTTTCGTGAATAGTTCAGTGCTCTTCACCACACCATCACCCTTGTGATAGGTGGTATCATAACATATTTGGCTCTTCACCACTACTACAATTGGAAAAATTGTGGTAAGGCACACTTGTTGAGAATATAGTTTGGGTGTAGGCTTCGTGAGGGTTCGGTCAGGTGGACTGACCTATCCTAGAGACAATATGAGTGCAGACTTGGTGTTTTTTGATGGAAGTAAATGATCGGGTTGTGGAAGAAGCTAAGAATTGTGGACATATTTGTGTTCACCCCTTGAGTAGACCGAGAAAAAAATTCTTAGGGTGAACCGAGCACTTGGGCAAGGCAGACAAATGCATGACTTGTCGTAGACCTGATCCCAGAGTTCATCACAAAGTTGATCTCAAAATTTTGAAGAAGTCTTGAGATGAATTCTTGGGTGCCTTGGACGAACCATTTTAAAGTAGAGTGAAGATACTTGGAGGGACATCCATGGATGGGTCACATGTATACGACAGTGACACCAAGAGGGAGCATAAGATAGGAAAAATGAAAGATCGACTTGTTATCTTGGAGAGGATTGTTAAGTAGATTATGGACATAATGTGTCAGCATGGAGAGAAGGTTTAGTAGATGGAGACTGAGATAGGTAGGATGAAGCATGGGTTTAATGAAGTTGTTTGAGAGTGCCAAGAAACCACAAAATTGATTACTAGCATCTCGACCGATGACGTTCATGATAGACTCAAGGTAACGAAGGACACACTTGCCTCCATCACACAAAATTTGAAGGACCAAGATGACACCATCACATTGTTGAAACAAGCTATGGATAACAACCAAATCTCTGTTGTCATGCCGATGAGGATCAATATAAAGGAACTTGAGCCATATGACGGTACTCACAACACTAAGTTGCTTGGAAACTTCAATTGGGACATTGAAAAGTACTTGGAGTAGTTGAACGAAAGTTCAAACAAAGCCAAGGTGAATGTTGCAATGATGTTCTTGATAGAGACCGTTAAGCTCTGGTGGAGGAACTGAGTGGAGGACTTGGTAGATAGGAGAATCAATGAAAATATAAAAAATTTGGAATAGATGAAGACAATATTGAAGGCATAATTTGGTTTGGAAAACCAAGTGTGGATTGCAAGACATCATTTGTTTGTTCTCAAGAACGTTGGTAAGATCCAAGCCTACATCAAGGAGTTCACAGGGCTCATGTTGGAGATCAAAGACACGTTAGAAGAAGAAAAAATTTTCTATTTCATGAATGGTTTCCATCCATGGGCGCATAGTGAGCTACGATGCTAGAATGTGCAAACCCTTGCGACAACGATGACTGTAGTGGAAAAAATATTGGAATTTAGGGATGGACCCAAGGTAGGTCCTAAGAACAATGAGGATACCCAAGGTGAGAAGAAAAAACAACTGAAGGGAAAGAATAAGGACAAAGGAAAGACAAGTATGTCCAAGGGAAGTGGGGATAATGCTAAGCAAACAGACACAATGAAAGAGAAGAAGTCAATTTCATTTTGGATTTGTGCCAAGGAATACTATGCAAAGAATTGTACCTTGAAACAAAATTTGAATTCTTTGGAGAAGGAATACAACCCATTTGTTGGAGTCTTGTAGGTCTTAAGCATTTTCATGGAGGGTGAATCCATGAAGAGCTAAGAGAAAGATGAGAAAAGACTTTTCTATGTGTAGGTCAAACTCAATGGGATGTTAGTAAAAACCATGGTGGATAGTGGGGTGAATTACAACTTATTGAGGGAGGATATGGTGTGGAGGCTTGGGTTTCATCCTGAACCAACACATACAACCTTCAAGAAAATCAACACAGGTGTAGAGAGGGTCGTTGGTGTATCCAAGGATATCTCATTAAGGATTGGTGACTGGTGCAAAAGGACAAGTTTCACCATTGTTCCTCTGAACGATTTCAAAGTTGTGTTGGGATAGGAGTTCAAGAGGAAGGAAAATGCATCACCTATTCCTCACATGAACAGTTTGGCCATTTTCTCAGGGAAGACTCCATGTTTGATTCCTACCATAAGGAGGAAGGAAGGGGGTATGCAGATGTCCTCCTTGCTGATGGTTGTTGTGGAAAACCAGAATAAAAAACCTTTTGGAGGAAAACTTGGACAATGTGGGGTGATGGTTGGACAACCTAACACAAAGAATGAAAGGAGACTTGTGTTAATGGAAATGAGGCTTGCCGATGTCGAAGACATAGTTGGAGATCTGGCTAAGATAGTCACAAGGATGAGGATGTTAGAGTAGTTCATTGAATAGGAGAAGAGACCATCCGTAGACCAAGAGGACATGAGGGAGACAGAATAACCTTGGTGGAAGAGAACCAAGGAAGAGGTCAATTCCTCCTCTGGTGAACTTGGACATGGTGAATGGTTGTATGACCTTGAGTTAGAATGAATCATTGAGGAGTGTGAAGGTAGAAGTGGTTCAAGTGTACCACTTCTCATGTACATAACATAGAAGTACAATGATTCTCTTCTTATCGCATTGGGACAGATTGGAGATGAGGGAGATAGCCCAACTAGCCATCCCCCTTCACCTTCAAACTAGACTGCAACATATGGGCTCATTGTCTCATGGGAGGAAATGAGGCCTATGGGGTGCCTTGGTGAAGTTTTTTGGGAACACAATTGGGTGACTTGACGGATTGGAGGAAATGAGGAGTTTTGAATGTGACAAGTTTGCAAACAAAAGAGGTTATTTGAACATGAATATGTGAGTTGTTAAGATAGAGGTGCGACGATTGGACTTGCTACTCAATCAACCAAAGTCAGAAAGAGATCCAATGCATGGAAGCATGAGAAAACAAACCAAAGTATGGAAACAAAAATAAGTCAATGAGGCGTGACACTTTGTAGACTCATGTAACTTCTTAAGGGGAGTTTTCCTTGATGACAACAATTGAGGACATGGCAGTTGTTGAGTGGTGGTGAGATCTAGAGATTGGGTAGAGACACCATGGATATCCATGGATGTTGTTGGGGACAAAAAAAACTCGGAGTGGGGGAGGATGTAAGGTCTCCTGTGACACCCACCAAGTGCGCACACTCCTTGGGAAGACTTGGGGACGAGTCGGGAAAGAGAACACAAGGGGAAAGCGATCGGTTAGACGAATGCATACATGTGGGTGTGAGCAAGAGCACCTTGGGTGTACGATGGTGACATGAAAAACCAAGGGGGGCACACACCTTACTTTCCTTATGATGGTTGATGGAGACTTGGGTTGCGTTTGGGAAAGGACAGGGCAACTTGGGTGCATGCCCAAGGAGTTCAACCGCCCTCCCTTGGCAACATGAGCGTGTTGGGGAGGTTGGATGAACCCATCAAAAAAATCACTGAGATTCGCATCGATTTGCACAAGGAGGGTGAAGGTTGATGGGCACACAAGTTCATTTGGGTGCATCGGGTCCGCGAAGGTGTGCAACGATTCATTTGGGCATGATGGTTCGTGAAGGGGTGCGACACACCCAAATGATGTGACAACTCACGATGGTGATCTTTGGAGTCCATATAAGAGCACACAGGAACACAACCAAGGAAGGTATATTGGAGCAAGCACAATAAGGCATAGAGAGAAAGTATGAGGTAAATTTTTTGAGACAAGGAAGAAATGAGGCAGAGTTGCGAAGATGGAAGACATGTAGCCAAGGGTGGGACGCACTAGGATATTTTGGGGGAAGTCTGAAACACAAGTCTATGTGAGGCATGTGTGAGGTAGAACCAAAGTATGTGTTAACTTGGTGAGGTTTGCGATAGAGAAGGGACAACACGTCTTCGGTTGGGTGCACGTCTGGGGCACACAACAAGAGGTTGCGAAGGTGGTTACGACAGAGAGTATTGGTGTGACGAATCAATGTATGAGTGTCTTGGTGAGGTGAGGTGAGTCATGTGACTCTTCCCAAGTAGTAAATTGAGTGAGTAGTTCTCATATTGTAACTGTTTCACAATAAAAAGACTTAGTTGGGTGTTTGGCAAGGTTTGTGCCGCCCACACTATTTCTATGTATATCTCTTGTTTATTTCACAATTGTTCTCTTGGTTTCTCATGTTATTGGATGTATGATTAAGTGACTAAGTTTTACATTATTAACAAGATTTTCTAAGTATAAAAGTGAGTTGCACATAGTTGGAGTGTGACTCCTCCGTAGCCTAGAACAAAGTATGGGTATGCTCTAGGTGAAGAGGCATAGTCTGTAAAAAGTGTTCTTGGTGTTGCCAAGCATCCAAGTAAGAACCGTCGTGGTGTCGTACGCCCTCAGGAGGTGAACAATCACAAGATCTGAACATGTATCATGTGGGGTCGTGACACATTTCATAATTACCAAACTACCATGATCTCCCCAACAAAAAAGTGACATGTATATATAGGGATCACAACACACAAAATTTTATCTGTGTACTCACCAATGTTAAAATATACTTTGCATTGGTCAATGATATGAATTTCAAAACCTATCTTGAACCAAAATAATCGATCAGACTAAGAATGCTTCTGTTGTGCCAATCCCAATTTCTTTACCATCTCAACTACCACCAAATTTTCAATACTACAAGGATCAATAACAAGTTTACAACACATACCTCTAGATTTACACTTGGTTCTCAAAATATTTATTCTCATTCACTTATCCTCTTGTTATCTTTGTTTTCACTGCTTTGTCACAATCCTTCATTTTTGCATAGTCAAATTTTCTCCTCTTTCCACTGTTGTTGTGAATATTACACCATATTCTAATTTCTCTCATTTTTATAAATAAGTTTTAGATCCATTACATTGCGTGCCATTACTATAGTGGAATTCAAATGATCTATATCCTTCTCCTCCATATGTATAACAACAAATATTTTTCTTATAGCCACCAACATTTCAACCTTTACCTTGATATACACCTTTAGTTCCACCTATATATGTATCTGATGCACTACCTTCACCTAACTTGTCATCCTTCTCTTTGTGTAACTCCTTTGTGCACTTGTGTTGAACCTCTATTTTTGCTACCTTATTCTCTACTTGCATTCCTTCTATTGTTTTTGCACACTAACTCTTATTATGCTATCAAAGTGAACTAATATGATTCTTAACCTATATTTATCTTATGTAAGGTCATCTCATCTTAGACTACAAACTACAACCCACTCACATACCTCAAGACTCTCTAGTTTTAATTCCTCATCATGACTTATGCAAATGGGAATTCTATAAAACTTCTCTATATACTCCAATACACTTTGGTATCTTTGTTGAAATTTTTATATCTATTTGAAAAACACCTATTTATATTCCACTAGAAAAAAATTCTCTCGACTTGAACATCATCTTACTCCAAGTCCTCATTCTCTTGTCATCTTGTTGAATGTGTTCACATTGAAAAAAATCCTATCAAACAACAACATAACTTCTCAATCTAGCAATTGTGAAATTCACTTTGTTCAAGTCATCTATATTCTCATGCTATAAGTACCTCTCCATTTTGTTGATCCAATGAACTAATTATTTCGCCATAAAAATTCCAACATAGTGTGAAACTTCGACCTTGGATACCCTCTTACTTTAAAAAAATATAATTAATTGGACTTTAGCATCTCCTAATTTCTCTAGCACCTTATTCCTCTTCATGCTCTAGTTAAAAAATGCTAAGTTTTGTCTCTCCACTTTACTATATTATTTCCAATTTTTAAATTTTCCTTCTCAATTCTTACAATTTTCAATATACATATGTTCTATCTCCTCTTCTTTACATGGTTACAATTCTCACTCTATTGATTCCCAAAAAATACACCTTAAATATCTCTTTAATCAACAAAATTATTTGATACCAAAATCTCAAAAAAATCTCCCAAGACCCAACATGCCTTGAAACAAATATCTTACTCTAGGCTCATTTTTTCGAATCCTTGGAAATATTTCCATGAGAAACTTCTAGACACTTCCTCCCATTCTAAGGATTGTACCTAGTGTAAAGTGGAGGACATAGACTTAGTGTGCCTCACCCCATGGGAATTGAATTATGGACTTGCACAAAACGCCTGATTACTAACAACATCTTTGCAATAATGGCACCAACCAATTGAGCTAACTCTCAGGGATAACTCTAGGTTCAACTTACAATTTGATACAAAATCATTTCAATCACCAATTATCTCCTTAGGTATCATCATTATTTGATACCAAATATGATGCAATGAGGAGGGTAACTAGGCCCACTCAGGTCTTGCATGCCCAATTTCTCACCTCACTCTCTACTTGAAAAAATGAAAATTAAATATAAAAGCAATCTCGCAAAAAACATAATAGAATGACATAACATAATGCTTAGAATGTGTAAGGTGCCATATCTATTATAATAGCTGAAAACAAAAATATTGCATAGAATAACATCAGAACAACAAAATAAATGAAACCACAACACCAAATCAATACCTTTATTGATAGGAAACAATGTTCACTTGCCTCTTCAAGGGGGAAACCTCCAGTAGAGTAACACTATATTACAATAATTCTCAAGACAAAAATAATCATGCACTCGACTCTTATTTATACTAAATCTATCTATCAAAAGAACAATCTAGAGGAAGATCTTCTAGATGTGGATGATTCTATTAGGTCTTTTTACATTTGACTTATTCTTCCTTATTACCATGCCTTATTAATATTGAGATTTATTACATGGAAAATATATTATTCTACCTAAGTGAGGGGTTATATAGGTTAAGTCCCTAACATGCCCTCCCCCTTAAAAAACAACCTTGTCCTCAAGGTTTGAGATGGGGAAATTGCTGCAGAATGGTAGTGGGCTCCCAGGTGGCATCGACTGGAGTTGTATCTTTCCATTGGAATAACACTTCCTTTATGGTGCGCTGACGAAGACGATGCTCACATCGGTCCAAGAATGCTTGTGGTTGCAACCAGATGGAGCCTCCTTCATTCAACTCGAGAAAAATGGTTTGAGTTTGGCACTTAGTTCCAATCACCTTCTTTAAGCAGGAGACATGAAAAACATGATGGAGCTTAGAATGGATGGGAAAATATAATTGATAGGCCACTTGTCCCATGCGCTTGATAACTGTATAAGGACCATAAAATTTGGGCGCCAGTTTCTGACAATGGTTAGCCTTGAGTGAAGTCTTATTATAAGGTTGTAGTCGAAGAAACACTTGGTCTCCTTCAACAAATTGACGTTCTGAGCGAACTTGATCTGTTTGTTGCTTCATACGATTATGAGCCATGACTAAATTATTTTTGAGGGTATGGAGAATAGCCTCTCAATCTGTCAGAGTTGGTCAACCACCTGGACCTTTGTCAGGGTATGAGCATGTATGATAGAACTGAAGGTGGATTTTGTCCATATACTGGTTCAAAAGGAGTCATGTGAGTAGCTGTATGGTAAGAGGTGTTGTACCACCATTCAACTAGGGGTAACCATTGAGCCCATTGTGTTTTTCGTTTAGAGGCAAAACATATCAAATATGTTTCCAAACACTTGTTGAAAACTTCAGTTTGAACATTAGTCTGGTGATGATAGGCGGTGCTGAGATGCAATTATGTGCCTTGTAGCCTAAACAGTTCTTGCCAAAAATTGTTGGTGAAAGTGGTATATCTGTCAGAAACAATAGAATGAGGCATTCCATGAAGCTTGAAGATATGATCCATGAAAATTTGAGCCACAATGGAGGTGATGGAAGGGTGTTGAAGATCACATAAATGAGCATACTTAGAAAGACAATTAACTACCACCATGATGACTGACTTATTGCCCGATTTAGGTAAGTCAACAATGAAATCCATAGAGATATCCCTCCAAATAGTGGGTGGGATCGGAAGTTGTTGTAGTGTGCCTGGGGATTTGACTCTTTCTCCCTTGTTGTGTTGACAAACATCACATTCTGCCACAAAAGTGAGAACATCCCGTTTCATACCATCCTAGAAAAAAGAACGTTTGACCCTGTCATAGGTTTTGGTAAACTCGGAGTGACCAGTTGTGGGTGTAGCATGAAGCTTAGAAAGCACCGTGGATTAAAGTTGTGACTGTTTACTTAAATACATACGACCTTTGTAGCGAATCTCATCATTGTGCCACGAGTACCCTGGGGAAACTGGATAATTGTCTTGCAATTGTTGGATCAGACTCAAAATTTTGGGATCTTGTACCCATTCCTAGCGAACAACTTGGAGCCAATCTGGTACAATGAAGGAGAGGGAAAAATGAACCCTTCATCTTCATATTTTCTTGAAAGAGCATAAAAAACCACATTGTCTTTTTCTTTCTTGTAAATTATATCATAATCATATCCAAAGAGATTAGTCACCCATTTTTGTTGCTTCGGGGATGAAAGACGTTGCTCCAAAAAATACTTGAGGCTCTGATGATCTGTGTTAATATGGAAGTGTTTCCCCAATAGATAAGAGCACCAGATATCCACTGCATGCATACTATCCATCATTTCCTTTTCATAGATTGATTGGCCCAAATGTTGCTCTAGAAGTTGTTTGTTGGTAAAATCCAAATGCCGACCATCTTGCATAAGGACAGCTCCAATTCCTCTCCCAGAAGTATCACATTCCAGGACAAAGGTCTTTGTGAAGTCAGGAAGGGCCAAGACAGGAGTGGTGCACATAGTCGCCTTTGAAGCTTGAAAGGAATGGTCAACTACTAGAGTCCAAGTGAAAGAATTTTTTTTAAGGAGAGCAATGAGAGGCGCCACAATATTTCCATAATTCTTAACAAACTTGCGATAATATCCTGTTAAACCTAGAAAACAATGCAAGATTTTGAGAGTCTTAGGGTGAGGCCAATCCTGCATAGCTTCAATCTTCTTAAGATCCACCCTGACACCTGCCTTGCCTACAATATGACCCAAGCACTCTACTTTTGAGGCTCCAAAAACACATTTAGATTGTTGGAGGAAACGTTGGTCTTGAGAGAGTATCCACATGAGAAAGATGGGTTGTCCAGGTTTTACTATAAATGAGAATATCAACAAAGAAAACTAAGACAAAATGAAGGAGAAAAGGATATAAGGCACGATTCATGAGGCTTTGGAAAGTGGAGGGAGCATTACACAATCCAAAGGGTATGACCAAGAACTCATAGTGGCCCTCATGAGTTCGAAATGCGGTCTTAGGAATGTCTGCCTCTTTCATACGTATCTGGTGGTAGCTAGAACGAAGATCAAGTTTAGTAAAGAACTGGGAACCACTTAATTCATCCAAGAGATCATCAATGACAAGAATGGGAAATTTGTCTTTGATGGTGAGATTGTTGAGGGTGCGAAAGTTAGGACACATGCGCCAAGAGCCTTCTTTCTTAAGTACGATGATCACAGGAGAAGAATAGGGGCTAGTACTAGGATGGATAACGACTGCGACGAGCAATTCTTGAACAATTTTCTCAATTTCATTTTTTTGGGAAAAGGGATGATGATAGGGACGAACATTGGGAGGAAGGCTACTGGGTACGAGGGGAATGGAATGATCATGAACACCATGGGAAGGTGGAAGTCTCAGGGGAGTGGAAAAAACAACTTGATGTTTGGAGATGATGGATTGGAGGCCAGGAGTCACATAGGGTGTCTCAATGGCTTGAATGGAATGGAGTTGTGCAATAATGTTGGAATGACATTTTTTGAGTAGATTTTCCATGCGATGGGAACTGGTGATCTCAGGGGAACCTGTTGTGATTCCTTGGAATTGATACTATTGGCCCTCCTAGTTGAATTGCATGGTTAATTCCTTAAAATTCATGAGAATGGGGCCCAGAGTCCTTAACCATTCGACACTCAACACAATGTCACAACCACCCATGTCGATAGCAAACATACGAGATTTCATGTGGTATTGACCAATTTGGAGACACACATTTTCACAACACCCCCCACAATTTATGAACCCACCATTGGCAATTATGATTTGAAATTTGTTGACTGCACAGATATAAAAATTAGTTTCTTGGGCAATGAAACGATGAATAAAATTATGGGTGCTGCCACTATTAATGAGGATGATGACCTTTCGATGCTTAATGTAACCAATGAGCTTGAGGGTTTGGGGAGCAGAGAATCCAGTGAGTGCATTCATGGAAATTATCGGTTCAATTTCTAGGGGGTCTGATGGTGGAGGTAGGTCAATGTGATCAGGTGATTCTACCATAGGGGGAGCCTCGACCTCTTCTTCATAAACATCCTCAGAGAGGGCCATAAAAAGATTTTGTTCCTTACACTTGTGCCTAGGAAAATATTTTTCATCACAATTATAACAAAGGCCCTTGAGTTGGCGTTCAACCATTTCTTCCTGGGTCAATTTTTGGATCTTTAGTGGTGTAAAAGGAGGAGTGGGAGTGATTGGTTTAGGGAGAGGAATAAAGGAGGGTTTTCTAGTTTGAGAAGAGACAACCTGTTGTGCTTCCTTAGTTCTTTTAGTAGCTTCCACCCAACTCTGGGGGCGAGCCATGAGGACGTGGGCACAGATCTCATCCTTGAGGCCACTGATAAAGCATTCTTGGAAAAAAGCATCAGACATGCCTTCCATGCGGAAATCCAATCATTCAAGCGTAGCAATAAAGTCTTCCACTATGCCAGATTGTTTCAACTATGTCAAATGACCTAAATGGTTGGTGTCAATGTCAAAGCATTCATAAATCTCTACAACAAATTGTGTCCAAGCCACATACCCTTGGAAACCATTTTTTCTCCATTGCCACCATTGCAAATGTTCTTGATCTAGATGGAGAACAACATACCATAGTTTAGCCAACTCATATGTAATTCCGTACAAAGAGAAATGATGTTCCATTTGAGTTACCCAGCCGGTGGGATCTGAGCCATCAAATTTGTTCACATCCACGAGCGGAAGGTGTAGGTCATGCTAAAAGTGATAGGGATGAAAAGTATGGGAATTGGAGGAAGTTTCACCTTCGGGGGAAAAGGCAGTTCAGAGGAGGTAAGGTCTCCATGGATATTCAGCTTAACGCAGATCATGCGGTGAAGGATGCAAGTTGGGTAGATAGGTCTCGTTTCATGGTTTCCATTTTTATGTCTATGGAGGAATGCATGTTTTTATTGATAGTGGCAATATTGGCACTGAACTTCCGCACTTCATGTTGGGTCTCTGTGAAAACAAAGGACAAGGAATCGAAGCGGGATTCCAAGTCTTGGCTACGGGTGTGGCCCATGATGAAGGGGGGAAACATAAAGGGACAGGTGGGACCACATAGAAAAGGGGTTATGGGTGAAAGGTATCATGACGATTAGGGCGATGAGGGGAATCCAATGGGGTAAGGCCCAAATAAGGGGACCAAAAGGGGTTCGAGTCCACAGGAAAAAAAATCGCTAGTCGAAATCTATTCATCACATTCTGTCCGAACCGAAATGGGATGTATTATTCAATAGAATTGGAGGGTTGAAGTAGATCTAAATGTTTCAGAGGATATTTCGAAAGTAGATTTGAATTGAGGTTCAAAATATTGATGTAATAACTTTTGATTATAGTTCCCAGTATGAATATTGAATCTAACATGATGAAACCTATGATTTATCGTGGAATATTGTATTCTTTCCTTGTTGGAGCTCGGTCCTCATATATCCATGGAGCGTTGAAAAATGATAAGTATGACTAGGATTAGGGTGAAGAGAGGAATCCAATGGGATAGGGCTCAAATAATGGTTCCAACAGGATCCATATTTTTTTTTACTCCTGCGGAGTTATACTCCGATCTAAAGAATATTGCAGTGTTGAACTTCCCAAATTCTTAACAGGAAGAAATGTGTAGTAATTTTGCAACTAGAATGCAGGAGGTAAGGTTGCGCGACAATAGATCTTGTTTGTTCTAGTTTTTTTTTCGTCCCAAGGGTTAGGGTATTAAGGGTTTCTACAAATAAGGGTTTTCCTTTTGCTATATCTCTCTAATATGTACGGGGTCCAACAATAGTACTTGTCCCAATATTTCAGGGCACCAACTAAGGAGGCTAGACTGTGTCCTTATTTGTACTACCCGACTACCCAGGTACTAGAGAGTATCTTCCCGAGTGTTGTTCTTAGTGGCACTATGGTAGTTAGGCAACCGATCGGTTTATCTACAAAGGGCTTCAGGATATCTAGGCCGATCCGTATACAGGTGTTGTCTGATGCACTATTACTCAAAGGGGGTAACAACAAGGGTTACAAGGGTGGCCAACAATGTGCTTTTAAGTACCACTTGTAGTTCTTGCGTGTATTCTTCCCTGAATGTGGATTTATGCGTTGAACGAAAGATCTCTGTAGCTTTAAGATCCCAGAATACGTCTCTACCTTGAAAAAAAATAACCCACAATTTTCTGCCAAGGAAAGGGCTATGATACCACTTGTAAGGTACCAGATCTATATAATATCTTAAAACAGAAATATTACAGAGAATAACAACAGAACAAAATAGATGAAACCACAACACCAAAATAATACCGTTATTGATAGGAAACGATGTTCACTTTCCTCTTCGAGAGGGAAAACTCCAGTAGAGCATCGCTCTATTACGATAATTCTCAAGACAAAACTTATCATGCTCTCGACTCCTATTTATACTAAATCTATCTATCAAAAGAACAATCTACAGGAAGATCTTCTAGAAGCGGAAGCTTCTATTAAGTCTTCTTACATTTGATATTCTTCCTTATTACTGGGTCTTATTAATATTGGCCTTTATTACATGGAAAATATATTATTCTACTTACATGAGGGGTTAGGGAGGTTAAGTCCCTAACATAATGGTTTGCTCATTCTCATTAAAGGCATAGTAGATTACATATACATATTATTTGGAGTATCATAGGATTACAAGTCCACTTGTACTCACCCTTAGTTTCATTTCCTTCTATTCAATTCCTTTTGTAGATCAAACACCATTGGAGTATGTTGCTTAGTTTCTTTTGCCAACTTAAACAATGTTGCCCCAATGACCATTGAGCAAGCTTCAAGACTCCTCTTTACCTCAAACACATCCCCCAACATTGCTAGACAATAGTCACATCACTCCATAACTACCCAATACCAAAGGAAGTTCAAGATCTGTCCCTTACAAAGAATTTGCAAAGGGTTGGTCTATCTTCTCACAAGAAGAATTCCAAAATGAAGACCAAAGTAGGAGGAATGAGGTCCACTTTAGATACATTGTAAATACCCTAAAGAGATCATGAAGTAAGAATGAAGGAATGGGTGAATTAATTTCCTATATGCCATTGCAATGGAAATGGATTTTACATAGATCGACAATAATTCCTTTACGATCAATAAACTCCCCAACATCCTCATAATGAATATGTCAACCACCTCCTACTGCCACACACTTATTCTTGGGGAGAGGACTTCCACCCACACGTTCTCCCCTTGAGCCGTTATAAAAATTGTGCAACAATCATGGGATTTATGCACAGAAGGATCGTTCCTCCCCCTTAGTCCATATTTAAAGAAATTTCCCTTTTGCAATGGCTCCTTGATTTGATCAACTTAATAGTTATATTTTTGTCTAACTTGAAAACAATGAACTTGGTCAAAAGATTAAAGAAATAAGATCGTTTTGTTAAAGATGTGAGCCAAAGGCTCAAGAAGAGAATGCTCTCCCTTGGTTAATGATCTTATGGTAATGATAGAATCCTCAATAATGACTACAATTGTACACACAATATCTTTGAGAAGCTTGATTCCTTGATGCATTACATGAGCTTCTATCTAGTTATTAATCATATATAGTGATTCTTGATCAAACTTATTTATTAATTATTAATAAATATGAATCTCTTTCTGTTATATCAAATCCCACTTAAATCCAAAACATAAAAATTTAATCCAAGAAAATGTAAGAACATGAAAAATATTACATGCATATTAATACATGTGATTTATATAATTCCAATGCATGAAAAGTTGTTCCAGGGTTCATAGCTTAGGCTGTCAGGTAGCATGTTTGTTATCCTCTCACCATGATTCAATTACTATAAAGTGGGCACATTGACCATTGTTACTGAGCAAATTCAACCCCAAAAGGCCATTACCATTATTAACCAATAAACCAAAATACAAAGTTTAATCCTTTGGCTGACCACAAAACCACAGATTTAAGTGACTACTTTGATCTCCAACCCTACAAAAATCGACGAGGAATCCATCAATCTCGAGATGGTTTAAGCCTCGCCTCCCGATTCATTCTCGCTCTGCGGTTTTTAAACCAGTTATTTACACTCCTGAAATCCACTTCGCCTCCCAGTTTACTCAAATCATTTGCGATATTTTCCCATTCTTCAAAAGATGGATTATGTATTCCGTTCATAAATATCTCTACCAACACTCTTCTCTGTTCCACACTAAAACGCCATTGACGATTCATAGAGGGATCGGGATTCTGCGTCTGCAATTTAAATTGGCTTGATAGAGCCAATACATTTATCCCACATGCAAATCTACACTTTTAGAACTAATAATTACAACGACTCACCGGAGCGGTGGGGGAAGCCAGATGTCATTTTGATTATGAGATGTCATTTTGCTCTTTCAAATGATCCCGATCGCCTAAACAAGCCAGACGCTAAGATCACTAACTCTAGAATCACAGCTTGGTTTGTTCAAAAGAGGAATACCATGGATTGGGCGAGAGGTGATGATCGTTGATAAATAATGGAAGAGAGAATGGCTTGCGATGGACAAATGAATCGGTTTGTTAACCTTTTAACTTCTCCCATCAATACTCGCTTGTGCGTTAGGTAGTTTGTCATTACCATCTTCAAGAGTTTTTTGATATAAAAAAAATGTCACTGCTGTTCATATGGATTATAATGGCAATTCATTGGATACACACTAAATTGTAAAAGTTACATGTGTAACAGAGAAGATAATCACATAAAGGAAATTATAATGAACACTAGTCATTATGCTGTTTTAGATTTGTGGATCTTGTATGGAGTTTTTGAAATGTTCAACGTTTTTAATGGATACTCAGATACTCACTTTTGGAATGGACAGTCAGGGATGTTTCAAAAACTCCATACACAGTTTACATCCATAAATCTAAAACAACGTTATGAGGAACTGTGAAAATCTACATATTGTCATTACTGTAGTGGAAACTGATAGCTTCATTTATAAAGAATGGACTGCAATTGTACCAATCACTAACTAGATGTGAAGTCACTGTTATGTTCCTATATGTCCTTATTTATTATTATATGTTCAAAAAAATTACAAGAAATCAGAATATAAAAAGACTAGGAACCAGAAGGTTAAGAGTGTTGAGTTGGACACCCAACAATCAACTTGTTGAAGCCATAATTTCTAACTTTGAACTTATAATAGAGCGTTTTTTAGCTCATTGGAAATTGAGAATCAAAAATCCATTTTAACTTCAGACCTATCAAGTGCCTAAAAGATCCAATTTGTTGAGGTGCAAACCTTCCTCAAGTTTTTCTAGCTTCTCAAATTCATTTGAGAGACTTCAATAGTGCTATCCAATTGCTGTAACTTTATAAAAATATTTGGTAATACCATTGGTTGCAACATCAAATTGTTTGTTTTTAAAAGAATATTAAACACTTTTATTTTTATAAATATAAAATACTTTTACAATTTTCTTATCACTATATTTTTTACTTAGAAAAATTGAATTTTCATGTTTCCTGTGTAGTTTTAACTTATTATCATATGTTTTGAATGGGAGCATAAGGTATTTTCTGTTTTGTTTTGACAAGTGTAAAAACTCCACTCTAAGAGTTTTGGGGGGAAACATTGTTAAGAAAATCTTGAAACTTGTGATTTTTGTTTTTTGATTTGAAACTACAAAATTTAGGACATGCTTGTAAACATCTCATATGACTTATATGATCACTTGATTTAGTCCTTCCCCATTGGAGAGAGATGGTCCCAATTGCACCAACCTCCTATACCAAATGAAGGAACTTTTGCTACATTTGGTTCCTGTTGAACCACTTTCCAAGGTGGAAAAATTGCCTTGGCATGACTTCTTGATTTCTAGTGACCTTCATCATTGTATCCACTATATGATCTATTATAGCTCCTAATGTGTAATCAAGATTCAATTCTGTTGGTTTTAGTTGTACAAGCATAACAACTCCGCCTTGGAAATAGGGTACTCGCAAAAGTAGGGTGGTATATTGAGCTTGAAAGATTTCTTTACTTGGTGATGGTATATGGCCATAGTAAAATGGTCTAATTTCCATGTTTGGACCTTTTTGTCTCTTTCTTGTACGTGTAACCATACATTGTCACCAAACTTGTACTAGTGTGGTACTTAGTGATGTTGATCATGATGTTGTTTGTACTTGGCACTAGTCTTCTACATTTCTACAAAATGTCATGTGCCCATTCTTGAATATGTTATACCTATTCATCAAAATTTACTTACTTCACTACTTTTTTAGCATGGGAAGACTCATCTAACAATGCAATGGGTAGAGCTACATCAATTGGGGCTAGTGGTTGGAGCCCAAGACACACCTAGAATGGGTTGTGTCCAATATAACTAGTTGTGTTGTAGCTATGATAAACATATGGAATACTCACTTCCTATATATGTCGATGTTTCAAATTGTACATCTTGAGGAGATGTGCAATCATTCAATTAACTTCCTCCATTTATCTCTTTGTTTATGCATGAAAGATAGTCGACTTGGTCAACTTTGTGTCTATCATAGACTAGAGGTTGGAACAAATAATGCTCAAGCATATAGTATCCCCATATCATATAATGGTATTTGGAAACACACATTGAACCCACACATGCCTAAAGAAGACATTGGTAGTTCCTTCTACTGAAATGATATTCTTGCATAGTGCCAGATTTGAAAACTTGGAGAACCTATCAACAACCAAAAAACATGTTCATTACCATGCTTGTTAGTGGGTATATTTTCACCCAAAATTTTGAGGCACCCATTTAAAATTATTTAGGTTTTGTTTTTCTTGTGTTGGTTTGGGAGTGTTCCTATTACTAGTTATACTTTCGTTCTCCATGATTATTCTCCCTTTGGTTCTTTTAATAAAGTATTTATTCATCTTGTATGTACTTGGGTTTCATTTTGGTATAAAAATGGAGTATTGATCCTTGGCTTAAACCTTTAGGCCCTTTTGATACCAAGTTGGAAAATACAGTTTGAAGATTAAATGTTTATCTTCAAACTTGTGCTTTTAACATTAGAAAGGATTGGATGAGGATTTTGGGTTTGTTGGATACTAATTAAATGGAAAGCTTCTCAACACTTTTCTCTTTGATTTACCCACGAGCCTCACACTTCAAGGGCCTACCCTAAATCCGGTTGTATAACTCTTTGGGTTTGAAAGGAGTGTCATATGGGTTATGATCCCCTCCTTCCACTCTTCCATCTACTTTTGAACATCCAACATCTTCCCAAAATTGAATTACATAAATATATTGGCTATGTGAAGAGTGCTACATGAGAAAGAAGATAAAGGATTTCAATTCAAAAGGGCCTACTTACCTAAGCCTAAGATAGTATTTCATGTGCACTAGTTGACGCATGTATAGGCAAATTAAGGGTATTGTTTGGAGAGACTATGTGTCATAATAACACTACCTTAGAATGATATGTACAAATTATAGGATGACATTTGGCACCCTCAAGATTTTCATGTCATCACCATGATATCTTGAAGGGGTGGACAACAACACACAATTACCAATCAAAAGATGACGCATGGATCAATGATCTTAACAATAGTGCATTAGAAAGGTTACCATGTTGAAGCATAACTAGGTAGAAATATCATGTCGTAGATTTTAGGTAGAACATGCAATCATCATGAACTAAGTGGTAACCTAGGGCATGCACATATGGTATAATGAGAACATAACATGTGGCAAGGGTATTTTAGGAACTAAAAATATTTAGATGTGCCATACATACATTAAGCATATGTCATAATTGTATTGAACATGTTTTTGGATCCGTGGGTGATATATGGGTTGTGCACCTTTCTTTTTGACCCTCCATGTTAGTTATAAAGATTTGATGTCTTCCATGTATAGATTATGTGATATTTAGGTTTGTGCAATTGTTGGATGAGGATAAGGAAAATGTTTTAAATAGGAGGAGGTATTCCCATATAGTTCTTTAAGATCATTCCATGTGTCACTAGTTGATAGGAATATGGACCAATTAGGAGAAGCTACTAACTTAGAGGATCCATAGGACTAAGAAAGATCGACTCAATATGACGACAACTTATTGGATGTTATGTGGTACACCCTTCAGACATTCCATGAGAACTCTATGACTTCATCATGGGTAGTTGGTAATATGTCTAGACCAATCAGAGAGTGACATATTGACAAATGTTGTCAATGCAAGCCATCTAGATGGTAGTCTATATCATATGTAAGTGGACCAATGAGAAGGGGACACATGAAAAGTATGATGTCAAGAAGGTTTAAGAAACCTTAGAGTCTTTAAACAAACTAATTGATCCATTTTTTCTTAAGTCCGTTGATCATTCCTTAACCCTTCATTTAATTATATTTTAAGACCTCATCAGGTCCATGGTGTAATCCTTCAGGTTCATGGTGTAATCCTTGAACCATGAAGGGATGTTGGAAAGGTATTCCATCCATCAAAGTTATATTATATAGATACTTCATGTGTGAAAAGATATCAAACATGTTAGATGATAGTAAGAACCAAAGTTGTATACTCGAGAGCATCCACCCACCCAAAGGTTTGAGGGATTGCAATGTTTTACTAACTCACATGTTCATCAACCCGTGAGGAACAACCATTTGTAGGGACTATAGGGAAATAATTAAAAGAAAGGATAAAACAAACTAGTTAAAGAATGGCATAACAATGTTCAAGTGTGCCACATCATTATTGTGACATCATCGAATGATAGTTGGTCAAACACTTGGATCAATCACACCGTGACATATTGAACAACTCAAATATTATAAATGGTGAGCATGTCAATAGAAATAATAAGTAACCTGCATTATTTTTAGGACCATTGCTATGCTTCTCAGGGAATACTACCATACCCTTCAAACCTCTCTTCCTAATATTCCATGGGATTTTGGTTTTATAAATTCAACATGTATTCTTGAAGTATTCAACTAAAAATAATTAATGCATTAGTTCTCAAAGCATATGACCAATATATTGGGACTATTCTTGTGGTTTATAATGGTATGAAAGGATAGTATTCAACTACAAATAATTAATGCATTAGTTCTCAAAGCAATATGGCCAATAGATTGTGACTATTCTTGTGGTTTATAATGGTATGAAATATATTGTCCTTATACATTTAAGGAAATGATCAATATATCACCAACTCTTAAAATTTAAGAAGTATACCAATGACGATGCATGTGTACACTTAAACAAACATAATGGGAAAATGGGTTAGTTATGAATGGAATATCAACCTTGTGGGTGGAACTACCACTACTTCTAAGGAATAGAGTGTTTAATTGCAAAACACCCTTTATCAATTTATCCTACATTGTAGATAAGATGCAAGGGAAGTAAACCATAACTATTTTTCCTAGGCATTTAGTTTATGTGATGGAGGTGGTAGACAAATCTACTGTGTTTGCCTATGGAGATTACATTTTCGAAACCTCTAACAAACAATTTCAAAATGATAGTAAGAATATCAAGTTTTATGTTAATGTATATATTTTATGTTTTATGCTTATGGAATAATTAACTCGAATTTGTTAGAAAGTTAGGAATTGTACCAAGGACGGATCTTGTCCAACTCTAACATACTGTAATATGGAATTAAATAGGCCATGAATTTCTATACATTCCAAGATATATTTCTATTCAAAGTCAAAAGGATATTACCTAGACAATTGTTTAATAGGTTGACTCCTATGGCATGCCCAAGGCCAACAAATTTTAGAAGGGAGGAGGCTAGTATCAACTTAAAATATGCATCAACAATATCTTAATAAGAGTGAGGTTGGGAATGAGTAGGCTTTATGCATTTTACCACTTTTGGATTATTATTGGATGGTGGGCCATACCTTGTTATCATATATTTTTATTAGATTTGTTAGCTTTAAGGGTTAATCCAAAAGTGTTTACACCATGCTTGAGGTTACTTCATGTGATGTGGGGTGCATGGCGTATAGATGACCCTTGGTTGTTCTATGATGGACATACACAATCGATCCGACTTACACTTTTTGCTAGACCTTGTTTGACGCTTGTGTGGCATTCTCCTTTGGAGCGTTGAAGACTTATGGAGCTTGGTGACTTCTTCATGTAGCCACCACATGGAGGTTGCTTGCTTGCTTATGGGATGACTTGCTTTGTAGGAGGGCCATTGGGCATCTTAAAGGAGGGTGTTGAGCCCTATATGGCATGGGCACACTTGTTGTTTGCATGGAGGCTTGTACTTGAATTGAGGATGCTTGGGTTTAGGGAGTGATCATGTAGGTGGGGTGGACTTGGGGAAGCATATGGCTTAGGAGGAGCATTGGAGCTTTGGAGGCTTGTGGGGGTGGAGCATTGGACCATCTTTAAGGAACATTCATACCTTGGAGCTTTACTTCTTGGACATCTTCATCTTGGAGCTTGACATGTGTCACTTGGAGTGAGAGCACTCGAGGTGTGAGCCTACTTATGTAGAGTTAGGTTGTTTGTAGTGGATTAGGTTCACTTTATATTGTTGACCTACCTTATCTCTTATATAATTAAAGGAAGGAGAGAGTCCTTTCATTCATTCATTCAATTACACACTTGTATTAGAGATGTGAGGAGTGAAGTGCACTACTTTCTCTCTCTTGTGTACTCTCCATTGTTTTATCTCTCTTTATCTTGGAGAAGTTCGAAGGGAAATGCTAGTGTTAGGGTTTTACTATAAGAAGGAAAATAAGCTTGAGTTTGTAATAAACCCTAGGGGGTAAAAGGAGCATTATATGTTTAGCTCCTGTGAGCGAAGAAGACTAGGATTTTGTAAACTCTAGTGTTATTTTTTATGCTTGGTGAAGAGGAGAAGAGGAGACATTTTGCATGTGCCACATAGGACTTGCTAGTGATGATGCTAGCATGTTGAGGATCCTTGGTGGAGTGACTAGTTTTTGGTTAGGAGTGATTTCTAGCTAGAAGTATTTGGTGGCTATGATTTTCATGGTTTCCCTAGCAGAGCTTGAATTGTAGCAATGCTATGATAAAGTTGCGGTATGTACTTGTACTTCATTTCTTATATAAATATGAAGTTTCTAGCTGTCCAAAAATTGTGCTTGCAGATTTGATTCCCAGCTTGTGTTATCTTCTTTATTGGGTAGATTCCAGCACTTGTTGTTCATGTTGATTTGACATATTATATTGTTGAAATTGTTAAGTGAATTAGTACACATAGAAGATAAATAAGCAGTTTTTCTACTCTAAAATCTGTTGTAATAAAATTATTTCAGATTTGTTATATGCTTGGAAAAGTGTACCCTAAGGACTGCACTTTGTTGGCATTGAAATACACTTGTATAGTATTTATTCTCTTAAGCTGTCAAGTGATTTGTATGAAGTAGAGAGAAATATATATTGTTATAATTAAATACTTCATATCAACCCTAATGCTGCAAACTCAGAAAAATAAGATCCAAAAAACTTCAAATAAATGAAATGAAATTTCAAATTTACATTGATTGCCTTATATCCTAAATTTATATGAAAACAAGTTTCAAAAAAACCCTGACTAATATAATTCCAAACTAAGCCAATAGACAAATAAGAATAACAAACCCATCCAGATAAAACATAAAAGTTAAAATCAAATGGTGGTAAGTGAAAATCGATAACTAAACCAATTTTGTTTATATCAAATCTATGTATGTTATAATTTTTTGTTTGCCTTCGAGACTCAATTTAACTTATTTGACATAGAGCACTTAAAACCATTAGCCGATAGAGGCTAATATAACCTGGTATAAAGTTCCCATGAATCACAACATAATATTTCAGAAAGCAATATTTTATTAAGCAAACATCATGTTTGGGAGTTATTTTGCATAACTGATCTTGATGATATGTGATCGAAGTCATTATCGATAGATTAATAATCAAAGATACTTCGAAGTACAATTAAATATTAACTATTGTTTTAAGTATAATTAAATATTAATTATTGTTTTTAAAAGGAAAAAATCTATATATTTGCTTTTTAAGAAGAAATCATAATATATAATTGTGCTTTCAGTATTTTAGAAGACACAGAATCACTCTTTTGGACCAAATAAGCATATTAATTCTGCAAAACAAACTTGAAATTCTAACTTCCTATCAAAAGCCTGATATACATATGACCACTTGCTCTTTTAAATGAAAAAACAGATCCCCGCTACAACTATTCAGTTCCTATACCAGGAACACCAAACATATTACAATCTTCCAAAAAAATTAGAACTTGGCTTTAGAAGCCAAATCTTACTAAATCATAGAAATCATTAGAATTTTTGCAACAAACTTGAAGCCAAATCTTACTAAATCATAGAAATCATTAGAATTTTTGCAACAAACTTGAAACCTACAGCATGCACAGAACTTTTTAATATATGAATGAGGCCTCTTTAGGAAGAGATCCTCCTCCTCTTGTTTCCATTGTTACCAGCTTTGTTTCTTGTACTAGTAAACCTACCTTAGATAATTTATCTATTGTCCATTTAGTTCTGTGAGCATATGCTAGAAGGATATGTCTTTATACCTGCCTTCTGCTTCTTTGATTTTTTCCATTATAGGATTTAGACTTAGGTTCTCTATCTTTAAACCTGCCTTCTGCTTCTTTGGTTTTTTCCATTATAGGATGTAGACTTAGGTTGTCTATCTTGCTTATTCCATTAGTCCAGTCAATTATTAGCTTCAAATCTCCCATGATCTATGCTTGATACTCATTTATCCACAGCTCAGTCTAATAGAAAGGTCCACCGGTTAAACCCATACTTCTTGTTGGTTCACCACCATAACTGCTAGCTCCTTGCAAGCCTAATGAGCTTGGTTGCCTTGCCTGCTCTCTTGGGCTCTTTTGTATGTCAGGATGATCACTACCTAGATTGGACCTTTCCAGGTTGTTTCACTCAATAAGAATTATTGAACTGGAGTCTACATCCTTGTGACAATTGGGGTCTTCTTTCTCGGTTAAAGATATGACCTCGATTTCCCCTATGGTATTGGGAGCTAGGTTAACATTGTCGTTAGTAACTGGATCTGCCTCCTCATTTTGTCGGATGGAGGATTGCTTCTCAGTAGCACTATATTTTGGGGGATTGACTAAGGCTGACTTCACTAGCCTTTTTTTTTTTCCCTGGACAACAGTTTTTTTTCTTTCAATAACCTACTCATAGTTCAAGGCATTTCTTTTATGGTCCTCATTAGGGCATGTATCATTTGCGTATGTCCAACTGACTTCATATGTATGAGCCTGAGGTTTAGTAATTCCTCGAGGATCATGTCTTCTAAACACTTGTTCTCCAAAGCAATATCCTTCTATTTCATTGGCCTCCATCAAGGTACTTTACTTAAAGTTGCCATTTGGAAGGTTATACACGCCCATCATAATAGGAAAGGGCGCCCAAGCTTGTGATGCTTTTTATAGAGGCTGGCACTAAAACCATGTAGAGTTGTCCTGTAGGCTATCTCTCGGAGGACAAGGCTGTTTGGTACAGTCTTTTTTGCAAAATATGAGGGGGTTTTGTGCCACCAGAGATTCTGATATAGCTAGTGTGTTCGTTCAAATATTAATTACCAATAAGTACTATGACTTTCCTTGCTTCTTCTGAAAACCTGGGGCACGGTTTGTTGAAGGCATGTTCACACATCTTTCCTGGAAAGTAAGCAGTGGGTAAGGTGTACCTGGATTTATATATGGTGTCCCACAAGTTTTTTGGACAATAAACATTTAGCATGTTTGTTATTCTCTTTACCTGGATTCAATTCCCACAAAGTGGATATGTTGGCAATGGTAGATGACCCCTGGGATAGAGGTTCCACCCTGATGGGCTTCAGGACGGTTTGGCCCATGCTAAGTCATAAGTTTCCTTGTAGGCGTTGGCTTGGCCCTTGCTAAGTCAAAAGTTTCTTGCTAGACACTGACTTGAGAGCTGTTGGCACTAGCCTAGACTTATAGTGACAGCCAACCGGATTTGAACCTAACCCTTGCCTAGATAATCCCAACAAAAGTTTTGAAGTTTCTGTGGCATATCTACATGAGAGGTTTTCCTAAATCCTGTATCAGTCACCCACCATCTTCCCAATATCTCAGCATCATATTTTATCAATGGAATTCCGTTACCCACTAAGTGGTTAGATGCCACTCAAGTTCTGGGAACTTATATAATACAAAAAGGAAAACACTGCCAGGTGTCTATCCTCAACATCAAACCTATCCAGTAACAACTAAATGGCTTATGAACAAGGTATGATTTCTTTTCGAGATCTAATGTTGTGGAGGCAGGATCATCGAACCATGTGGTTCATCTGAAGCTCAACAAGATTATATCAGACTAAACTGGTTGATAATGCAGAGCATGCTTGCATGATTCATATAATTGGTGCTTATTCTTGTCATTATTCAAGCCTGTATGATGAGAAATATCAGTATAGATGGCAATATACTTTCTCTCGTTGTGGTTTAGCAGTAGGTACCAACCCTTTGCCTTTCTTCTCCTCTCCTTTATCAGGATACATTGGAGACTTGTCACAACGGTCAATCCACAAAAGTCTTTTTAACCATGTTAGTATGCTAGAACAGTCCCGTCATTCATGCAAAACTTTCTTTGCAAGTTAGGTTGTTAGAGGGTTGATGCAAGCGTTAGGGAAAATTTCAAAGTTGTATGAGATTCGAATAGATATCAAAATTCAAAGCCCGAGCTACCTCAAGCAGCAGAACCTAAGCACAAAGCAGATTTTCTGATTAGGCATCCCAAGCAAGCAGGAAAGGAAATGAAAAGGAAGAGTCCTGTGCACAATTTATGATAAAAAAGCCCAAATGGAATTTTCATTCGAAACACCTCATTTGTACTACCATTTTAACGCAAGTTCAATTTGACATGGGTATTTATTCTATTAAAGGACCTACGATAGTTGGTACTTTCCTGGCAAACAGTTTGGTATTCTGGCTATTCCAATCTATTGAGTACTAGCAGAGAAAGTTATGTGACAATGAATTCGGTGTCAACAGCAGAGCTTGGATTCCAGAATTAGCAGCTGAATGTTTGAAACGGGGACAAGACCACTGTGTCGTCACTTAAAGTGGGTTAACTCGGGATTAATCTTTTTTCGAGTTATTTTTCTGGTAGGTTTGGTTTTTAGGTGATTTGTTTTTAAATTTTTGATCAATCCAGAATTCTGATTGATTTTCTGACATATATTGGTTTAAAATGAAGCAAAATTCTGAAATAAAATTTTGAAATACATAGAACTTTAATTCATGTACCAGATTCAGGCCCAAAAATTGTCATAAAACGAATCTATTTGCTCTGAAGTTAACCTACTCCTCACTTAAATATTACTAACTTAAATATTACTAAATCAGAGCGGGCGGTAAGGGAACGGATTTCAATGCCAAGTCCTCGTGGATTTTGAATTCCTGGAGTGAGCGAGATCTCTTCGCACGTGTGGAATTCATGTAAATTTTTGGCGGTATTGCGTCCATAGAGGCTTAATAATGCAAACTTGTTACTCTCTGCCAACGTTTTACAGGGCACTTGAATGTATTCTCATGTGCGTTCTCAGACGTCAGGAGTGGCAACCCCAATCTTTAATCATCCCGAGGTTCAATAAAAAAAAGAAAAAAAATGGCAGGCCCACATCAAGCATAGGAGGAGTATGAAAGGTGATTCGATGTCTACATTAATCTTTCGATAAGACTCAGTGTGAAGATAAGTTAGAATTGTTCTTATCTTGAATTTACTAAGGTTTTGTAATAGCAGGTCCTACCTTATGTGTCTTAATGTGTATCAAGTTTAGAAAAAATTAGAAAACCAAAAAACTTAGAGAGAACCTATAATTTAGTATCAGAGTTTTGAGGGCTAAACATGGGGTACTCTCTCATAATTTTCACTACTCACAAATAAGTGAATGTGCATAGAACACAATGAGTTTATCTTAGTACTCAAGATTTGACATCACAAATAAGTCAAATGTGCATAGATCACAATGAGTTTACTCAAGATTTGACATGGGGTACTCCCTCATAATTTCCACTATTTCCAAATAAGTTAAAAAACCAAAGCAGTGCTAGAAAGTATAAGAATATGTTGAATTATGTATATTATAAGTATTTTAAGATAAATTTCTCTATGAATAGTTAGGAGTTCATATCACTCTTATTGTAAACCATAATTTTGAGAGAAAAATGGTCAAATAAAATAAAATAAATAAAAAATATCTTCACAAACTCCTCATCTTGGAACATACCATCACCTTAGAACCACAATCTTGAACTCTTCACTTTGGAAATTGTTAAATAAAATAAAATAAAATAAATATTCACAAAGACTAACCCCAAAACAATGTTGAGGAGAGGTGAAAATACAAAATGATCTTCAAATAGAGCAAATCCTCTTCCATGTTTCATATACAAAGAACAAGTCCCCTTAGGTGTGAAGAGGTGGATATCCATGTGATGCTAAGCTCCAAGGGGTAATAGATTCCCATAAAATCTTGAGGTGGATTTCTCATCTCAAGCCTTAAGCCCTAGCTTTCACTATGTATCTACCCCCACCTTTCATTTTGCCTCCCATTTTTATAGTGTTTTTGTCATCAAGAATTTCAAAAAATATAAATAATGAATATTCTATTGAGAATGATAGAAGGCCAAATTTTGTCAAAAAAATTCAAGGAGAGGAAGCTAGTGTAACCACAATGAAAAAAATTGTTCATAAGAATATTTTATTGTAATCTCATAATCGTATCCTACTACTACTCTTTCTCCTTTGTGGGAACTTTCAAGGAGGATACATTCTTGTGGTAGACTCCATTGTTTTTACCCTCATGAAAGTGATTAGTGTATTGGGCATTCCCTTATTACAATGTGTTTGACCATGGGGTCAACTTACTTGTCATTTGGTCATGTTGGCATATGACCTTTCAAACAAGCAGGCTAGTTTTATCGAGGAATAATAGGAAAATGTAGTCCAATAAGTTTCTCATATTTATAAACCACTTACACCCCCATACCAAATGACATTATTCCCTTGAATGCTTATTGAGGGGCTTAGTCTGAGTTGTGTTTGATATTGCAGGTTTGATAGGGACCAAGAAATCAATAATTTATTTGAACTCCAAGCACCTCTCTTGTTATATCAATCAATTCCAAGCCTAGTAATTGGGAAGTGAGGTATACATAGATCTTCCTGAAACAACATCCCATATAATCTTGTAATAACCCTAGGGTTTCTAAGGGCCTAAGCCAACCGGTAAACAATTGAATTTGTGCAATTTTTTCCACACAGTACTTTACCATAACCAGTTTTGAATAACACCAGTAATTGTTGCACAATAACAATAACATAAGAGATACCAACCTTCAGTGATATTTAAACTAGCAAGGACAATATCCAAAAGCAATGTTTAAAACTAGTAGTAACCGTAACCAAGCAGTATATATACTAGCAGTAAACAATGTTCCAAAAATTAATAGCCAACAATATCCAATCTGGTAGTAACAAAATCCAAACCAGCAGAAAACCCTCTTGAGAGGTTGTTGTCCAAATTTATCATACCAGTAATACCCATCACCAACAATTTGCAGCAACAATTTTTATAACAGAAGTGTATTTAAGTTAACCCTAGCCTCTACCATAGCATTGAACAATTAA
Source organism: Picea engelmannii (assembly GCA_009831015.1). Taxonomy (NCBI): domain Eukaryota; kingdom Viridiplantae; phylum Streptophyta; class Pinopsida; order Pinales; family Pinaceae; genus Picea; species Picea engelmannii. The sequence goes on from ML805698.1 coordinate 139,409, forward strand.
ACTTGTGCTTAGAATACTCCTAGCTGAGCTCCAACTCTCCCAAAATGCTCTCCTTTTCCTTCTATTAGCTCTAATGGCCATTGGTCTACACTTTACAGGTTGTTATAGGGTTCGACCCTTCCTATAGTTGTTGGGACAAGCCTGTAACAGATGGCAACACCCTTCTTATAGTTGTAGCCTTCTCCACGACTCCTCTGCCAGATTTCCCCACACGTGCACCTTCAATAATTGACTTGTTGTAGCTGGTAATGGGTAGAGGTTGAGCTAGGGTGAGGTTTTAACCCACCAAAACTCAACAGAGAAGGGGTTAAACAACCCTCAAAGGACTGAGGCAATTGTCTCCCAAATCCAAGATAGAAAAACACATTAATCCTCCCCAACAACTATGTTCCTCAATGACTATGCTTTTGGTGCAAGAGTGAACAAGGGTTGAGCTAGGGTGAGCCCTAGGCCACACCGAAACTCAATAGAGAGAGGGGGGGTTTACCCACTCTCCAAGGGACTGAGGCAACCGCCTCCAAAAAACAGAAGAAAGAACAACAAATTTACTAAAATTGAGCTATTAAAATGACACATTTTTATAAAGTGGTAAAAGAAATCATCATTATTGTAAACAAAATCATAAAATCAACCCTTAAATGCTTATTTTTTAAATCTTAGTTTATCACTCCAAGCACAAGATAATACATAATGCCATGAAAATATCACACTATACTTTAAAAATTCAACATCACTTTTTAATATTTTTTTACTTTTAATAATAAAAAAGTAAATACAAATTACTTTGAATGAAACATAAATTATTTCTTAAAAGTATTGTTGTATTATCCATATTCAAAACATATGAGCTAAGAAATTTTATTATATTATCCATAATCAAAACATATAATTCATAAAACATAAAAATGATTCATAACTTCATGTAAGATAATATGTAAGTTCAATGCTAATTTCTAGTTATCATACAAACATCATATGGATAAAAAATACATAAAATGTTTCATACACTTATTCAGATTGATTCATGGATTTTGAAATACCATCAAAACCTACATTGTCTTCAGATGAATGATTGGATGAAGATGTAGATAATCTATGCTATTCTCTATTGTCGATGAATGCACCATCTGAGTCTGCATGCATGCCAAACATTTAAGATGTCAAAAGCCTTTTAGATCTACGATTAGATTCAGTAGACTCCCATCTTGCTTTTATTTCTTGTGGCAACAACCTCTTGATAATCTTTGTTGTCTTGGAGCAAAGGCTTCATCTCTTTGTCAAATTGAAGTCATAAACAAGTATGTCAACATCCTCTAATTTTAAGAGGTCAGTGTGATGACGAGTTGTATTTTGACCCTTTTTTTTCTCTTTCTATTGACATGTTTCTCAACCACCATCTCTGGATTGTACACACCATTGAATGGGCGTGTACCTGTTGCATACCAATGCACTTCAATTGTAATAACATCTTCATTTTATTTCTCAATCTTTATAATCTTTGCAATCTAGAATGGATAACCATGTGGATCTTCAATCGCTAAGAATGCAATCATGCTACTCTCCTTAATATCTTGTATTGAACCCCTGTAAAGATATTTCATGGCGTCACGTTGTGCACATGACTTTTGTGAACCAATATACATTTATCCTTCATTTTTTTGTGTAAACTTAATAGCACCTTGAGATTCTTGTTGTTCAACAATGTTTCTTTCTTCGGATTCATTTGGCATATTTTGTGGTCAATGAAATTGATTCTTAAAAAATGTATCTTCATTTGTTGAGCTTGAAATTATGTCACTTTGACTATTGAAAAAAGACTCCCACCAAACAAAATCAACAACATCAAAGTACTCATATGTATATTTAATGGACTTTTTAATTTCTTCCAGGCATCCGAATAATCTATTTCTCTATTACACCTCAGTGCATTATGGATTTCAACAACTGATTGTAAAAACAATAAATTTGATGCAAGTATTGGATGATCTGAAATGAACTTAAAAAATGCTAAACCTGGTGAAGACCCTCGTTATGCAGTAGTTGAATACTTCTTTCGCCATATAAGTGTTTTCCCATCAAATTTTTTGAAACAAAATTGATGTTGGAAGCTAATGTCATTAAGTTGTTCAATACATTTTTTCACGATGTGATCTATGAATAAATCTTCACATGTCAACAGTTTCTTCTAGTATATGAAAAACAAGCTCTGGAATGTACGCTTTCTTAATACATTCAATCAATGATCGTAGGATTCCAACATTTTTCCTCTTCAATGTTATTGAAAAACGACTGAACATTTGATCAATATGATCATGTGTGTGTCCAACAAGAAGGAAACCAGCTTTCACCTTTTGAAAGATTCTCAGTTCAACAAGCATGCTTAGATATCCAAATACAATTTGATTTTTATTTTCATGACTAGTGTTGTCCAGTTGTATATAGAGAACTTGAGGAAGATTTCTAGACCAGTGAGTGAGCACATGATGAATTATAGTGATGGTCATATTTGCCTCATTATGAATATTTGGAGCTGTGAAGTAAACCCTTGGACACATTTTTCCATTGAAAACCATACAACCAACCAAGTGGAACTAAATGAAATTATCTTCCTGCAATTTTTTTGGTGTATGGACAAAATGTGGTCGAAGTGTTTTCTTCTGGTCCATGTCATCAATTATCATACCTAAATATTTGTTTGGAACATCATAACACTTCTTCCGATGTTTGTACAACTTTTTCCTTTAACTTGATTGTTGATTCTGATGTTCTTGAAGTGCTTTGACCATGGAATCTACACATGCCATAAAATGAAAATATTGATCATTTGTTTTCATAGTTGATAACTATCCAATTAAAAAAAAATAGTAAATACATACCTCTTTCTGCCCCTTCATATTTATCTCTTCTTGATTTAAGAGTAGCACATATACTGCAAATCCCCATCCTTGACTTCTTAGGAATACAAACATTGTTGAATTGTTTCTTCCATACTCTTGTAAAATATGCATATGTAATAAAATCACCATTTCCTTCAACACCTTCAGAATATCCTTTGTACAAATTGTAGATTTCCCTCATTGAGAAATTATCTAGAATATGTATTGTGTCTCTATTTGGCACACACTCCCCATGTTTGGAAAAGAATTCACACATCCATGATAACGTAGCGTTTGTTAATGGCCCACTCTCTCATCCATAATGTACCTTTGAATAAAATGAAGGATATTTTTCCAACCTTGTTTGGATTCTTGATAGACGAAGATTACCAATTAAGTGGATTTTTTTGAAAGCCTTTCTGCAAAGTAAAATATTCTCAATGTAATAATCATATCATGTCTTGGTGGATAACATGCATCCCATCAAATATGAATTTTGCATGCTCTTATTCATTGACAAATATGTCTTCCTTTTATTCAAGGCATACATGTAGTCCATGATTTTCAAACAATTATTTTGGCAACATTCACTTGAAATCAATTCACTTATGGAAATTGATTTAGTGATAAATTCTTTCCTAGACCTTGTATAACTAGAATGATTTGGATTGATATTAAAAGGTCTAGTCATGGTCCTAGACACAATGTTTTTTTGCAATGTCTTCATTATTTCATCATCCTCACTAGAAGGATTTTCCTCATCATCAGAAGGAAAATCAAGCAAAACATTGTCAGGAGATTGAACAAGAGAATGTCAATCACCTTGATTTGTCACAGCTGAATGATTGAGAACATGATCTTCATTCTTAGGTCCATCATCATCTTCATTGATAATCTCATTGATGAGAGGAATATCAAACTCACTAGAAAAATGATTACCATCCTCACGAATGTCATTGGATCTTCCATGAAAATATTCACTTGAAGGAAAATCATCATCACCCTTAAAACTATCAATGCCATTAAGATCCTCACTTGGAGAAAATTTTCCATCATCGTCATCGGTACCTTAAAAATCTTCATTTGGAGGAAAATCATCATCAACATTGTGTCCATCATTTACATAATCATCTTCACTACTTTCAAAATCCCCACTTGAGGGAAATTATTCATCATCCTACTTAATGCCTTCAAATTTTTCATCATCCTACTTAGTGCCTTGAAAATCCTCACTTGGAGGAAAATCATCATCATCAACATTGTTTCCTTTAAATTTCTCACTCGGGAAAGAGTGTCCACCAATAGCATAACCATCTTCATTACTTTGAAAATCCCCACTCGAGGGAAATTCTTCATCATCCTCATTACTGCCTTGAAAATCCTCACTTGGAGGAAAATCTTCATCATCCTCATCGATACCTTGAAAATACTCACTTAGAGGAAAATAATCATCACCAACATCGCTTCCTTTAAATTTCTGACTCAGGAAAGAGTGTCCACCATTGTCATAATCATCGTCACTACTTTTAAAATCCCCACTTGGGGGGAATTCTTCATTGTCCTCATTCGTGCCTTGGAAATCCTCACTTGGAGGAAAATCATCATCAATACCTTCAAAATACTCACTTGGAGGAAAATCATCATCACCAACATTGATACCTCTAAATTCCCCACTCGGGAAAGAGTATCCACCATTGCCATAATCATCTTCATTACTTTTAAAATTTTCAGTTGAGGGAAATTCTTCATCATATTCATTGGTTCCTTGGAAATCTTCATCGGTACCTTGAAAATCCTCACTTGGAGGAAAATTATCATCCAAATCATTTAAACGTTGATCATAGTCTCCACTTCAACTTACATTTTGATTATTCTCATTACTATTAAACTGTTGAATAGATTGATCACCATCATATTCCTCTTCTTTATCATCGGTGCCTTCAAAGTCCTAGGATTTAGGACTTTCTTGAGGAACAAGCTAAATAACATTGCTTTCACTATGATCAAACTTCCAACTGGCTAAAAAATATGACGCGTCATTTGAATTACAAGCATTCTCATCGCATTTGCTAGTCCTAAAAGAAGAGGTATGCGAACAATTTGTTGATGCCTCAGAAATAAAATCTTCTTTTGTCTGACAAAGCCATCACTTTTCACTAAGAACATAGAATGATAAAAATTCTCACCCTCCCAATGACTATCTCATAACTTGCAGAATGATCTTTTCCCTCTAAAATCCCCCCAAACCCCCACCCCCATATATATATATTTGCCTCCAAAATCCCTCCCCCCTCCCCCTCCCAAATATTCCCCAAAATTTCCCTACAATTTTTCCATTTATTATTTTCCCTTCAAAATTAAAAACAACTTTTACTCTTTTATTTTGTTATTTAGTTGTTAATTACGATATTTTTCATGTTTGTTTATTTATCTCACATTCATTAAACATAATGATGATCCACATAATTTTAAGTATATATGTAGACAGTCTTCTTCATTTTTATTTATCCCACATTCATTATACTAACAATAATTTATATCATCTATGTTATATATAAACAATCGTGTTTTGTCTTTTTACATTGCGTGAAATCTTGGACAACATTCACTAAATAATTTGGAGCAAGCTACAAGGGAGAAACGTCGAAAATACATTCTAGGAGAATCTAGCATTTCAGAGGTTAGTTATTTTTTTAATTCTTACCATTTACCAAAAAAACATTTATAAGATCATCTTTGAATCACATAAGATTTTTTCATGCGAAAAATTATAAAAACCCTAAAAAAATTTAGATGTTTTCTAATTTTTTTCTAAAAAAATCACAACTTTTAAAAAAATTAAGACCTTTTTCAAAGAAATTTTAACAAAATTATAAAAAAAAAGAAGAAAAAAAAAAGACAAATTTGGGTATAGTTTTTTAAATAACTTTCCTCTTTTTATTGTTTTTTACTATAACTTTTAGAGATTTTTCCCATGGTGGCTATTGGGTAGAATTCCACTCCCACAAAAGACCATGATTTGGCCTACGGGGGTGCTCGAGGCAATGCCCGACATCGCCCTATCCCCCTGGTGGCCAAGTCACGGGGATTGGCCGTGGGGGCTGCCCCCTGACATTGCCCCAACCCCCCATGGACAAGGCACGTTCCCACAGGGACCAAGGCATGGTCACGCCCGGGGCTTGGCCGCAAGAGCTGCCCCCCGACATCGCCCCATCCCCTCATGGACAAGGCACGATCCCACGAGGGATTAGGCGGTGGGGGTTGGGTTCGACAGGGGCCAAGGCGCAATCACCCACGTGACTGTGTCTTGGCCGCAATGGGGGCTGGGGTGATGCTTGACATAACCCCAGCCCTCGTGGCCAAGTCGTGGGCACACACAAGGCTTGGTTGCGAGGGGGCTAGAGCGATGCCCGTCATCACCCTAGCCCGACCAGCCTCACGACCAAGCCTTGGGTGTGCCCACAACTTGGTCTTAGGGGTTCCCCCTCCCCCCCCCCGCGGCCAATTCATAGTCCAAACTAGACTGTTACTAGACTGTTACTTGGTCATTGGACCGTGACTTGGTCACCGGGGGGGGCACCCCCACGACCAAGCCTTGGGTGCTTCCACAGATTGGTCGTGGGGCTAGATGGGGTAATGCTTGACATCGCCTTAGCCCTCGTAAGCCAAGGCTTGGTCCTGACATCGCCCTAGTAACTCCATGGATCAAACTTTTTTATTTTATTTTTTAACTTAGATCTTATAGTCAATGTTTTTGTTTTAACTTATTATAATGTAAAAGGCCTATATTTTTTCACGTAGGAAAAATGGCAGGAAATAGATTATTTATGAATATATATGGATCACGACCTATAATAATGGCATCCAAAATTACAATTGGGCCCTCCATGAATGTTAGGCAACAAATTGATAGCACAACACCTGAGTTGTCAAGGGAAATGAAGAATGTTAGAGTGGAATCTGTGGAAGGTGAAAACAAACTAGAATATTCTTGGTTTGTTAAAGACAAACAAGACAACAATGGAGAACATCTGCATTTGTATTGTGTTGAGTTTGAACATGTGCAAGGAAATTATCAAGCACTTGGCTTGTTACGAGATATATGTTTGGTGCCAGACACAAATATTGTTTATGCACTCGTCAAACAAGGCATGACTTATATCAAGATTAGATATTATTTTAAATTGAGCAATTATAACAAGGGTGAATGTTTTACACAATTATGTGCATCCATCATTCATGACATTGAGAAATGCAATGTAAGTTTTTTTATTTTTATTTTTGTATACTCTATTATTTTTAGTATCATGTTAATTTTTAAATTTTCTTTAACATGGAAATGTTATATTATATTTTTACAGGATTTTGATGAACGACCTTCACATATGTTAGTGGGGATTTATTCTACAGAGAATAATATCATGGATGTCATCAATTCTTTTCAAATTGAAAAGACACAAGAAGGAAGGAAAAAGAAACAAAAATTAACGGAGGTTGAAGTTGCAAGAGTAGACAGAGAAGAACATGAAAGAAGAAAGAAAAATCATGATTCTAGAAATCCTAAAAGGGTTACATTTGAAAATGAGGAAACTCCAAATGAAGATTTTGTTGAGATTAGTCCTAATGAGTCTATCACTCATTCTCGCTAAAAGAATAAACAAGATAAACACAAAAGAGTGATGGCCGATGATGAGTCCATTCCTATTGATTATGAAGAAATTGTTGATTTAGTTGAAACTCATTTAAATCATAAAATGAAGAAATCAAATGTTGATGATATTCAAGAAGCCATTGTTAGCTATGAATATTATAATGAAAGTCTTAAAGGTAGTAGAGAAATAACAACACCATGTGTTGATCTAGAGGATGGTATTATGAAAACAACACAAAATGTCATTCGAAATAGATTGAGGATGATGAACTTAGTTGATGATGATCATACGTTTCAGTTGAATGTGAAACAACTTTATAAACCCACAGAAGGGAAAAAAATATCAAATTAGAAAACCACATCACTTGCATATTCACAATTTGAAAGCATTGATTAGGTACAATCCATATGCACATGTGGTTGACTACCTAGTTCTTGTTGACCCAATGGAAGTTCCTAGGAGGGAAGAATTTTATAGATCAAAATGTTTTGACTACAAATATTATGTGATTGGAGGAAATCATTCTATAGAGGCTAGAAGAGAATTGATGCAAGAATATCCCAATAATCCTTTTTTTGAGACAATCAAATGCATAATTTATGTTGGTTTAACAGATTCAAAAGCAAATTTATTGGCATGGAATTATAACACAGACAATGAGTACAGAATGTCCATGACTTTCATTCAAAGGGTGATATTTATCCATAATGAATTTTCTTAAATATGTTGTGGGAGAGAGATCAAATGTTGATGCCAAGTTTCAAAAGCACTGTTGTATGGAAATAGGCTTCTCACTTGATGATGAAAATGCAAAAGAAAAAAATTGCAAAGGAAGTGATGTATTTAGAGTTGTGGATAGTTATTTTCAATTGGGATTTAGAACTGGACATGTATGAGATTTCGTAGATGAGATCTTTACCCTATGGAAAAATATTAATATAAAAAATCAGAGAGTTAAGAAGGATAAACAATTAATATGTGGCACAAGTAAGACATGTCTTAAAATAAAAAATCTTTCATATGGTATGACTATAACAGCTTGGAGAACAATACAAGGAAGGAGTGAAAGATGAGAAACTTATCATAGCTATATTATCACGTGTAAGGTCGGGTGAGTTGTCATTGGAAGAAATGTGTGATGAATTTAAAAAGTAAGTTTGTTGAGTTATTTTTATTTATGTTCGGACAAAAAAATTATTTTTTTCAATTTAACATATCAATATTCTAAGTATTTTATTATATATATCATTATAACATTTTATTTTATTTTTTATTTAGTCATAAGGTGTATATGAGAATACAAGAGGAAATGGTTAATATGTTGAATGAAGAAATTCGGGATGGTGTTATACTCAACTATCCAGATTCAAACTCTACAACAGTATTGCAACAATTTTTTGTTGCATTCAAAAAGGTATGTTGATTTATTATATTCATATTATTTGTTTGTAAGTTAATTTATTTCTAATTTAATAGTTATAGTTATATAATTATATGTTTGTTTGTTTCACTAAAGATGCCAAAGAAGAATGCAAATGGAGTACTTGAAGCCTTTAAAAGTTTTATTCAAAAAGCTAAGTTTGAAAGAGAAAGAAGGATACATCTTCAAACCGTTGAACTTGATGACACCCTTGATCACTACATTTGGAATGGGCTTGACATTGCTTAGTATAAAGTGATATTAGGTGATTGTGAACAACTTGCAAATATTGTTCCTAAAAAAGAATTCTCCCTAGTTATTGCGGATATCCCTCATGGTTATAATATCCAAAACATTGGATATGATATTGAGCCTTATATTTACCAATATTTCAATAAGTTGGTTATGGGATTTAGGGAAGTCACAACATCACAATTTTGGAGATTTCTAGTTTTTCATTCAAACACACAACAAAGATTAGTATAATCAAGCTTCAAGGGAAAAGAAAAGACAAGGATGCAGTTTATTTGGTAAGATATTGAAAATGTATGTTCAACAATTAAGATTAGAAAACAATTTTATTAATTCACAAGTTAATTGAATTTGCACTTATTTATGTTATAGGCACAAGACTAATATTCATAGCTCCAATAGAGAACCATTTAAACGTGATCTTGAGAGTATACATCTCGCAACCTGGACAAAAGATGATTCTTATAATTCTATTATTGTCAATGTAAAGGATGGAGAGAATCCTAGTGGTTTTTTGATTTACAATGTTGTGGTTAGAAAGCTAACATATGAGGAAAAATATTTGAAAGGAGAGATGGTTAACATTTATCAAAAACCACAAGAATGAATTAATTATCTTATAAATACATTTTCAAATGAAGAAGATTGGATTTTGGATTTGTTCTCGGGTTCACGTAAGAATTATGATCTAACATATATGAAATTATACTTCAATCTTATATCATTTGTAATTTATGTCTTTTTACAGTATTTAACTTCATTATTTATTTTGTATTTGGTGATTAGCTGCAACATTAGTGTGTTGCTTACAGAAAGGAAGAAATTGCATAGCCATTGAAAGTAACCCAATATAGTACAGTTTTATTCAACAAAGAATTAACGTTATTCCAACTCTTCCAGATGAAATTCAAGAAGTTGGCTTGAAGAAAGGAGATTTTAGTGAATCAAAGGTGGAAAAAAGGTCAAAGGAACCTCAAGTACCATTAGGAGGATTGATTGAAAATGATCAGTTTGGAGAACTTGTGGATATCAAAGATCCAATGGAAGAGCAAAATGACACAATGGAAGCACAAACTGATGTCGAAGAAGATGATAATGTGTCTGTTGAGAATGATGAATTTGGGATATATGATATTATTGATTAGTTTTAAGATTCCCTTGAAGATGATGCTCAATTTGCAATTTTTTTATGAGCTATAGCTGTAATGTTTTGACTTTCAGATTTTAAAATAAGAATGAATATGTATCTATTGTTGTTTTATGATGAATCTTTTTTAGTGTTGTATTTTTCCTTTTATTTGTATGTGAATCACTATACTAGGGAAATTTTTTATTAAATGTTGTCTTTTTTTTAACTTCAAATGTATAAAAATATGGAAAAAAAAATGTTCATATTTTTATAAAATTTTCAATTTTTTTGTTCAATTATGTTCATAAAAATGTTTTATTTCACATGTTATTTTAAATGAATATATACCAAAATATATAGGTTTTTTATTATATATGGCTGTAAAATGTACATTGTTTTGCTAAATATTAAAAAATAGTGTTATTTAACTACAATTATTTTCTATGTATTGAAATAAAAGTAAACAATGTGTTAAAAATTATTTTTCCACTATATTTTAAAAGTATGGAACAATAAATTAATTAAGGAGACACAATTATATGAAAACTCATAATTTCAAAACAGTAAATGGTAAAAAACATTTCTAATATTGAAAGAAGCATGGAAAAAAGACTAAAAACACCATTGATTTTTTTTTTTTGAAAAACTTGAAAATAGATGAAAAATAAACATTTAAAAAAATAATATGGAAACATTATGGATCAAAAAATTTAAAATATTGAAAAACCACCTAAAAGAGGGCGGGGAGGGAGGGGAGGATGCTACTGGTAGCACCATTTTTAAAAATGGGATAAAAAATGTGACCCCCAAAAAACCGAGAACTCTGTAGAGTTCTCGTTAAGTTGGTAACTATGTTGAAATCCAAAAATAATCCTTGTGTCTTTTCAAATGAGACTCCATCTCCTTATATAGACCTTGTATTTTGTTTATTTCTTTGTTTTAGGTGGCTTACCCCTCAAGTTAAGGTATTTTTACCCTTTTCTTCACCCAATGGTAGCTTACCCCTTAACTTAGGGTCTTTTACCCCCCTTGTTTTTTCCCCATGAACACATTTAGACCAACTGCTTTCCTCTTTGTGTCCATTAAGGCCCCACGACTCCACTTTGGTTTGGGACTATGGCCTACAGGGAGCCCCCCTAAGCCACTATGTCCCTCCTCCATTGGGATCAAAGGGGAGGGGACATGAGAGTCCTCCCTTACCGAGATTGCTTGTCAAGCAACCACAAACCAGGATGTTGCAAAATATGCTCTCTCTCCCACGTGGCATCCTCTATCGACAAATCTCTCCACCTAACACAATACTCTCTGATCACTATGCTCCTCAATCTCCTCTCCCGGACATCCATAATATCCTTGGGAGTCAACAACATATGTCCCCTCTCATATATTGTCGGTAACTCATTAGAAGTAGTAACTTGTGGTCCCCACGCCCTCTAGAGGCACGACACATGGTAAACATTATGACATTGGCTACCCTCTGGAAACTCCAACTCGTAAGCTACCTCTCCATCTATTTGAAACACCCTGAAGGGACCAAAAAGGCATGGCCTTATCCTATTATCGCCACCTCTCCTCCATGGAGACGGTCTAAGTGGTTGCACCCTCAAGTACACCACATCTTTGATCTCACATCTATGCTCCACCCTGTTCTTGTACATGCTCTGTCGATCTTGGATGACCTGTAAGCTATCATGAGTGGTATCGTTGCAATTATTTCCTTGATGTAACCACTCAATCCATGACCTCACGTAATCATGTTGATGTTCGTCCGCTCGTTGATCTACCATATATGCTCGTTCAACCATCTAAAGGTAATCATTGTTCTCCCACCTTTTCCCTATAATGGACAAATACTGCAACAACTCACTGTCCTCAAGACCCCTCCATGCGAAATTCCCTTGAACCTGCTCAGAAGTGGAGAAGTTAGCAAAGTCCCAAACTACCCTATATGATGTGAAGCACCCTTCACTTATAGCACTAATATACCCGGTGCTCACCCAAGAACCTGCCAGAATATCCCTAATGAACCAAGAAATCATAAATTGTCGAGGCTCGATCAACCCCCCAAAATACCTCTCCTCCAAGAAACCAAACATATGCACCCCAAGAGTAAACTATGGAGAACACAAATTGGTCATCCCATATGTGTCAGTTGTTGGGATATCAACATCCACAATCCCAGGGCCCCATGCCAGTCTCAGAGAAGAACCATCATGTTGATGATGCATCCATCCAATCATCATCTTCTAACCAATTTTCTCAAACTGTGCTCTCCTCTCTTGGAACTCCCTATCATGGATCATACTCGACCAAGACATCTCAGTGAATTCAACGCCTGTCAATCCATGATTATCCTCTCTCTTGGTTATCATGAGGGAAAATCCAAACTCCACAAATCCTTTGATCTCATCCTCATCATGATGTAGACCAATCACTACCTCAGATCTGTCGGTCATCAACCTCAACCCATCACTTTGATGAATGATAGGATCCCATCACCAGGTTGGAAGTCTACCACCCCCAATGTCTGCTTCTGAAAAATCTATGAACCGCTCCAATAGGGTTTGAGACTCCCATTGTGCACCATGTACGATGATCACCAAGTTTTGATGGATGGTCTTTGTCACTCCTGCGAGGCTACCTGTCCCACTCAATTGGCTCAGGTGATATTCCCATGACCTGCTGAGGGCATCAAACCACAACAAAAAATGCCTCAACAACTTCTTTCAATACTGGAGAGTGACTAACGTGTTGGTCAACTCCAAGGGCATGATCAAGATCCCATTATGATATCTGGGAACAAGCATGTGTGTATCCTGCTCCCTGATCCTCATCTGTTGACACCCTCGATGAGGCTCAATCATTGGGATGTATGCTTCTCCCTGAGGCTCACCCATCCCCTCTTTGATCCTGGGTAACCTCAAATCAATTGTGTGCTCGTGGCCTCTATTAGGAGGTCTCCCTGGAGGAAATGTTGCAAAGCTCCATTGTAAACTATTGTAGGCCAATGAATAATCATGCATACCGTTGTACACCATTGTTCCCTCCTATCCCATCCGGTGGCATGTGTACAGTATTGAGCCCAACACTTTGTTGATGATGGTTGTATTTGTATCCCAAAGTGTCTCCATGTTTGTCATGTACATGTCCACCCAATCCATGGACACATATACTTCCTTGCGGGATAGTCCAGAAGGAAGGTGCTCGACTATCTCTTGAGCCTCTAATGTGCTCTCCAGAAGAAAGGACTCAAGATCCCTAAGAGATAAATCCAAACTCTCAGATTCATGTCTCCTATTAAGTACTGGAAACTCAGAATGCTCCTCATCTGAACTCGTCAGGAGAGGCTCCTCCCTTGTATCATGCATGACACTCACACATCCATGTATCATGGTTGCCAAATATTATGGAGTCTATATTGTAAGTGGTGAAGAGTGTACCAAGCTCAGCTGATAACGTAGCTCCTCAACCTCTCCTTCCTTGTCCTCAACAAACTTGAGAGCAAGGTCCCTATTCATAAACAGTTGTAAGTAGTTTGACTTCAACAACTCTAGTGCTTCTTTGTCGATGTGTAAGTGAGAACTAGTAACTCCACCTTCCACTCCATTGTGTCTCTCCTCTATCTGAGCTATATGCATCATATCCTTAATGAATCTATGAGCTCCATCAATCCTGGTTAAGACCAATGTGATTCAATCCTCGATCACCAACAAGTGATCCTCCAAGTCATGCAGTGCTAGCAGTCTCTGTCTAACCACATCCAAATGGTCTCGACCATTTCTTGTAAGAGTGATCTCCTCATCATCACCACTTGATGCACTAGGTGATACCATGTTATGATGGGACTCATGTGTGACATCATCCTCCACACATGGCTCCTGAGAAGAAGGGCCAATGTCCCTGGGTGATCTCTCAAACATCCATTCTTCGTCATATGTGGGTATCCTCATTCCCTCATCATCATCACCATCATCGTCATAAGTGTCAAGAGTGGGATGGGATGTTGAATGATCATCATAGATGGGTGCTAGCACACCCTTGTCATCATAAGCATACTCAATGTATGTTCCATCAACATGTATGTCATAGGTGTTGGTGCCATGGATCTCATAGGACAATGCTAATGGTGCACAAGGTGTTGTTGTGACATCATCCTCATAGTCATCATAGGTGGGACAAGACATTTCCCCCTCATCATCAATACCAATGATAAGCCTCATTAACATGCTAGTGTCAACGGTCTCATCATGGACCACTGCTTGGTCCTCCTCTTTGCTCACCTTCTCATCATGGTTGGATGCATTGTCCTCCACATGGGAATGTGCTCGTGCCAACTCCTCCCGTACTTCTTGATTTTCTTTCTTCAATATTCATCTTGTGCCATTGAAGGAATCCTCATCTAAATATTCAGGCCAACTTCCATACTTGATGCTGTAATAGTCTCACAAAGACATGGTTGCATAAAACTCTTTACCCAATGCTAGATACTCCAAATAATAGGGCATGTACTTTCCTACCGCTAGTTCCCACTTGATTTCAGCCATGAGCTCCTTCTTAGTCTTCATCTTTCCAACCTTAGTATGATGTCCTTGAACTCAGTTGAATGTTGCATATTTCTCTTCCATTGAAAACCCCTCAGGCTAGCAAGATCACCCACTCTGAAACCACTGTAATAACCCTAGGGTTTCTAAGGGCCTAAGCCAGCCGGTAAACAATTGAATTTGTGAAAAATTTTCCACACAATAATTTACCATAACGAGTCTTGAATAACACCAGTAATTGTTTCACAGTAACAATAGCAGAAGAGATACCAACCTTCAGTGATATTTAAACCAGCAAGGACAGTATCCAAAAGCAATGTCTAAAACTAGTACTAACAGTATCCAAGTAATATTTATACTAGCAGTAAACAGTGTTCCAAAAATCAATAGCCAACAATATCCAATATGGCAGTTATAATATCCAAACTAGCAGAAACACTCTTAAGAGGTTGTTGTCCAAATTTATCATACCAGTAACATCAATCACCAACAATTTGTAGTAGTAGTTTTTATAACAGAAGTGTGTATAAGTTAACCCTAGCCTCTACCATAGCATTGAACAATTAACCATGTGCTTAAAAGACTTTTGGTTGAGCTCCAACTCTCCCAAAATGCTCTCATTGTCCTTTTGTTAGCTCTAATTGCCCTCAGTTTGTACTTTCCAGGATATTATAGGGTTCGTCCCTTCCTATAGTTGCTGGAACAAGCCTGTAATAGATTGTGGCACCCTTCTTGCAATTGTATCCTTCTCCACGGTTCCTATGCCAGATTTCCCCACACATGCAGATTCAGTAATTGACTTGTTGTAGCTGGTAATGGGTAGAGGTTGAGCTAGGTTGAGCTTTTAACCCATCGAAACACAACAAAGAAGGGGTTAAACAACCCTTAAAGGACTGAGGTAACTGCCTCCCAAATCCAAGACAAAAAAACACCTTAATCCTCCCCAACGGTTATGTCCCTCAGCGACTATGCTTCTAGTGAAAAAGTGAACAAGGGTTGAGCTAGGGTGATCCCTAGGCCACACCGAAACTCAATAGAGAGAGGGAGGATTTACCCACCCTCTAAGAGACTGAGGCAACCACCTCCAAAAATCAAAAGAGATAACTCCAAAAATAATCCTTGTGTCTTTTCAAATGAGCCTCCATCTCCTTATATAGATCTTGTCTTTTGCTTGATTCCTTGTTTTAGGTGGCTTACCCCTTAAGTTAAGGTATTTTAACCTTTTTCTTCACCCAATGGTAGCTTACTTCTTAAGTTAGGGTCTTTTACCCCCCTTGATTTTTCCCCATGAACAAATTTATACCAACCACTTTCCTCTTTGTGTCCATTAAGGCCCCATGGCTCCCCTTTGGTTGGGGATTATAGCCTACAGGGAGCCCCCCTAAGCCATTATGTCCCTCCTCCAGTGGGATTAAAGGGGAGGGGACACGACACATCCGTTATCACATAAAGCTGTGGGAGGGTCAAAAAATCATTTTTGGTTTTTTTGTTGAGTCATAGGTTCTTTTCAGATTTATGCTTTCCATCCTAGAGTCATTTTCAATTTTATTTCAATAAACCAAGTCTTTTAGCATTAGTCTAGGGTCTTGTGGTGGGGTTATGTCATGGGTCAAATTTGAAATTATCATAACAAAGAGTGTTTGTCCCTTAGCAGTCACATATTTCTTATTAACATCATTACCTTGACATCTATCTCTTATAAGTTCTGTCAAGTACCTCCATTTGTCACTTTACTTGCTCATGATGTTAGATCAGTTTGTAACTTAAGTGTTGTTGACTCATTAATAGAATTTGCAACGCCCTCAAAGTACCCTTTTCATTTATGATAATCATCTCACTTTCTGACATGACATGAGATTGTATTTTTTCAAAGATTAGTTGTAATAGATTACAAGGATCATAAATGGAAAATCCTATCAGTTTCCTTGAAGCACTCGAATCGAATTTTGAATCAGGCGCTGCAAACTGTGACTAGCGCTACAAACTTCGTTGCGAACTGGTGGCAGAGGATGGTTGGCTCTTCGACCACTTGAAGTTGTTCCTAAGCAAATCTGGCGATGCCAGTAGTTAGCTCCGGGCTACCAGGTACTCCATGAACTTTCCCACCTTCTTTTAAGGTTTGGAAAGGGTTGGGTGACTATTTCTTTTAGTGGCCTTGCAAACTCCGGCCTGGCGCTGTGAACTTTCTCAGAAATTGTTGATTAGCTCCAGAGATCTTTCCTCACACCCTGAATCTGGTTTTTGAAAGCTGTAAAACACCCTGTTGTTCAACCACCACAGTCATTGTTCATTTATAGTTGCTTCGATTATCCAACCAAGGTTTTCCAAAAAAATAATCTCTAGCGTTGTGAACCTTGCACAGTCAACCTAGTGTTGTGAACTCGCTGTTCTAGCACTTATTGCAGAAAATTGTTTGTTCCAAACTTGGTTATGGTCCATACTCCTGGTTGATCTGATGGAATTAACCTTGGTGGTATTCATTGAGTCTAACTTAGATGTTTTGTCCCTGTGCAAACCTAAAACTCATAAAGTTGTCATATCAAATATGTTGGGCTTGTTTCACAAATAATTTTCCAGTATTCTTTTCCTTATTCCCCATAGCTGAAAGCATACCTAGTCTCATTCTTGGAGGGAATCAAAGATTTAAATTACAAATTTCACACCCCCACTAATATTTCAAAGGAGTCTTACCCTAAAACCCTAACCCTTGTTGCTCTGTTTTACTTGTGAGAAAACATTTAAACTTTGTGCTGAGGTTTTTCTAGCTAGCATTGATGCATAATCAACAGAAGAAAATTTAAAAAGGAGGGGGCATTGTGAGGACTGGTCCCTATGACATGCATTTTTTTTTTGTGGAACCCATGATTAGGGAAGTCTTCCGAAGAGTGGGTTGTTTTAATTTCTGTCAAAAATGCACAGGGGGCACCCCGAGGTAGCCAGGGAATTTTTCTTGAACTTTGATGGGACCAAGACCAAGGTTGGGGTAATTGAATTTGAGGTATATTAAATGGCCATAGCAGCAGCTACTAAAATACCTAATACTAGGTAAAGATGGTTTAAATCCATGAACCTAAATGCAACCTTCTCCAAAGAATTCCTCAAACCAGAATATGAAGGAGACAACTTATCAAAAGGAGTGCCCAAGAGCCATATGATTGAAGGTTTTGATAAGATGTTGAGGGTAATCAAAAGATACTATACCTATGAAGGGAGATTCAACATGATTTATCAGTACCACATAAGACTTTTGTTGCACTTCATAGGCAAAGACCTTATTAATATTCCTTTTTATTTGTTTAGGAGTATTGGAAAAATGGTTGACAGAGTCCAGGCTAAGTCTAAGGCAGTTGATACAAGTTTTTTTCATTTAGGGCTGATTAAAATGCTTGTGATGGAGGAATTAAAGAAGAAAAACATTAATTGGGAGGAATTAATTAATTCACACTTTCAATTAAATATTTCTCCTACTCCACAGTCCAAGGTACAAATCCCTCTTCGGGATGACATGACTGTACATGCAAAGATCAACAAGAAGAGGAAGAGCATGGATATTTTTAAAGATGATGAAACAACTAAGGAAAAAGAAGGAGAACGAGGATATTATCAGTCTCCACAAAGAGAGGTTTCACCTAAACCAGCTCCAAAGTCAGTAGAGACTCTATCAACCAGAGCCACTGGCTCGAAAGGAAGGAGGTTACTTTTCTCTTCACCATTTGTTGTACATAAAGATAAGGCTAGGATACCTTTCACTATATCATCAACAAAGCAGGAAAGCATTGTGAAAGAAGACACGGTGGAAGCTACAATCAAGATAAAAGGTAAAGGTAAAACTGTACCTATTAAGGAGCACATCTAGGTTATAGACATAACTACTCCTTGAGAAAACCCTAGCTTTAAAAGGATGAATAGACAGCTTAAAGGGGCCAGAGTTGAAATTGCTAAATTAAAAAGGGAGGAGTTAGTTAAAAAGAAGGAGTTAAGTGACCTCATGGATATGTATCATTGGACTCTTTTAAAGTCCAAGTTCATAGCTAAAAGATTTAGACCTCTCCACGGGAAACTTAAGAACTTGTACAGACATAATATAGCCTACTAGCGTTAGACCAGGGGGTTAAAGATGGAGTTGCAACCTTACAGGGAAGATATAGCCAAGAGGAATTTGGATGTGTTGACCCAAGTTGCCACAAGAAGGAGTTCCAGACTCAGAAAGTAAAAAAGATGAAATGCCTTAAAAAAGTTTCAGTTTTGGACAGTGCCTGTTTCTTGCATTTTTTAGATTTTGATGAAGCATGATGCCTATGATTAAGTTTTTCACTCATACACTAGATAATGAGTTTTTATAACATCTCTAGCTCTGAAGATGGTTTTTTGGGTGTTTTTGGGGCTCTACTAGATATATTAAGTAGCTACATGAGAGTTCACAACGCCTGGCGCTGCGAACTGGTTGATATAGTTGGTGCTACCGAATTTGTTGCGAACTCCTATTTTGAAGATTTCAAGGGGATCATCGGTTTCCATATGGCTAGAGGAGTATGGGACAACTGCTTGGATGTCAGTTGAAAGTTGGAGGGACACCTGACAAAAAGAAGATGCGCTCAAGGGACACTAAATCATGCATATTAAAGATGTTAGGGTGTGGCCAACATTAGCCTAGTTTGTAGCAATTTGTTATTTTTTATTGTACAACTGTAGTTACTTCAACTCCAGACATGGGAATCCTATGCTAGAGGGTGGGATTCGAATTGTAATGCTATCATTCACAATCTAGGCTATAAAAGAGGCATTAGAATTCATTAAGGGGTTCGAATGGTTGATATGAGACTCTTTTTGTAGTGTACTAATATAACAAAGCCAAACCTGGATTTTTATGTATCAGACTTGAGAATTTTTGTCTAATAGAAGTCAACTTCTTTCCTTCCATCTTGCTTCTCTCTTACTCTAAATTTACTATCATTGAATGCTTCAATTTATATTTTATAGTTGTATTATAATGGAGGTTTGATTGTGATGTTGTTTTAATTGTTCTCAGAGTTTAAGCTTTGATTAAAGAAGTTCTTGTGTCTAAAGTTTTTTCTTCATTAGTTTGCTAGTAATGCTTGATGCTAACAATAGACTCACTTCATCTTTCTCATTAAAAGTGTTCCTTCTATCCACCTTACTCTTTAAAACTCTTATCTAAGTTATAGAAGACCTCATTTGTTGATGCATCTTATCTAGAACTTTCTGTGATTTACATTGTTGGGATGAGTTTTATCCATTTGAAAATTTATCTTAAAACTTACCTTACAAACCTACCGATGGGTACTGAGCTTACACTTTAGCAGTCAAAGTGTGACTTTCAGTGCTAACAACATCTACTCCCTACTTTTATTTACATTCAAGTTTAGCAATTAGATCCTTTGAATCAATGGCCCTTTCATGATGTCACAATTCATTGGGTAATTGTTAAGGACACTTTATTGCACTTATTAAACACCCAAGGGAAGAATCTTTGTAGATGGGATCAACATTTAGCACATATCCTTGTCCATTTTCATCACTATCAAGTAAATCTTCAGACTTTTCCACATCTTTGTGAGTACTTTTGTCATGGATCAATATCTTAGATGCCTTGCATATTTATGTCTGTGTTGGTTTTGGGAAAGCATGTACTTAAACCCCATGATGGAAGGTTATTGGGAACAAAAAAGGAAGACACTAGGAAAAGAAAAAAGAGCGGGTGATGCTCATTGGAACAAAAAAACATTCCTAAATATACAATCATTGTGTAGCATGGGATTTTCCTTTGGCAGTAAGCAATAGAATTCATGATTTGTGACAAGATCCTTGATTGATGTTGGGAAGGGAAATGCTCATGAAAGTGAAAGTAATATTTGGAAATATATGATCTTTTGAATGTTGGTTTCTTTAAATGGTGGGATATGTTATTCTAAACTATACGGGAAATGAGAAGTTTTCACTTATGGAAAATCCATGAGATTGAGAAAGTAGAAAAATTGCCTCAAATCCTTTGGATTTGATTCATCAAAGAAAACAACACATGGTTTGTTTGGGTTAATACACTTACCCATGTCCAAGTTCTTTGAGGACCATCATGATCATTGTTATTTCTCATGTATTCTTGACATCGTGGGTCTACAAACTCATGATCAAGGAGACAAGAAGTTTAGGGTTACATAGAGAAATTTGCATAAGGTGGCATTATAGTGATGACAACAACACATTAACAAGGTGTCTGACAATACAAAATATTTTGTGGCTTTAAAGTACACTGCTTGATTTTCTTGAAATGTTCAAAATGGTACAACCTTAAAATTAAACATGATGATCAATTTTTTTTATAAATGACTAAGGTAAATTTCCTCATTGTTAGTCTTTTATGATAACCCTGTTATAGCAACAAATTCACACATATTGAGTTAAATTATGAAAGCTCAGGTTTGATCCTGCGTAACTAAGAGGGAAGGCCATTGTCACCTCACCAACCCTCTTTCACTTTAGGCCATCTCTCCTTTGGCTCAAGGGGGTTTCCTTAGATTAATATTGCTAGGACTTGAGGGAAGGAAGCTTAGTGTGGAGAGTAGAGTCTAGGAAAAGTGAGTTTGGGAAGCTTTAAAGTGTTGGAGAAAAATAGTTGGAGGTATGAAGATCAATGTCTTTTCATTGGGCGTATGGAGTTAACCATGCAACAACTTGGAGGTTGAACCAGATGAAGTAAGAAGAGGTAGAGTCTAAACCCTAAGGTTAAAGCATGTTTTGGCCTTAGGATTTAGAATTTGAGGAAGAAGGTACCTAGGGTGCAAGCACGTTTGGGCCATAGGTGTCATTTTTCCCTTATTTTATCTTCATTTAGGTCAAGGATCAAAGTCCAAGGTTAAAATCCTAAAGTGCAAGCACTTTTGGGCCTTGGATTTTAACCCTAACAAGGACGTTTCACAAACTTGGACAATAAATACTTTGTGAAGGAGATAAGCACTTATGTCTCCTTCCCAAGGTTTCAACAAGACAGAGAAACTTGCAACAAGATAGCAATTAACAGTTTTAACATTAGCAAGAGATAATAAATTACAACAAATTGCTTACTCCTTCCAAGTAGCTAAACCATTCAAACCCTAGTTACAGAAAACACCCATCCAAGAGAGAAAACCATCCACAAAAATCCTTCTCCAAAAATGGCACATGAGTTCCAAGAGCTAGAAAATTTCAGACCTCTTGAGCGGAAAAATCCCTCAAGTTGTGATGATGAAAATGAGTGAATTGTATCTCTATTTATAGGGGAAAGGCTCAACTTCCTCTTACATTAAGATAATAATTTTTAGACTAAATTCCCCTAATCTATCATATGGAGGGGCAAAAGGCCCTCTACACCAATTAAATAATCTAAAATAATACAAAAATTAGGGCTTTTTCATGCCACCTGTACAACAATTAAGGGATAAAAACCCTCAAAAGTGACCAAATCTTACACAAATGAAGGAAATGGGGAGCGTTGATGCAACGTCTAGCCTCCAAAAACCCTTCCACAATCTAATATTCTACAAGTAACGGTCCAGCAATGGAGCATGGTGCTTCAAGTAACAATTCAACCCCCAAAAATCCTTCAAAGTATGCCCCCAAATAGTGCACGTGGACTTCACATGTGAAAAACCCCTCAAACAGACGTCGACTCTGCCTGCACTGGTCCCTTCAAGTTGGCTCCAACAAAATTTAATATTAATAAAACACCTTTAAGATCATGTAGGTTGGCTCCACCATCTTCTTAAACCCATATCAACTTTTAAGACATGTGAGGTCAGCCTTAAACCTGATTTAGGTCGACTGAGCATCATTTTTTTTAAATTAAATGAATTTTTGGGTCAACCTTGGCTTAATTCCAGCGTCCCCATATAGAAGAAGAAGAAATTTGAATGTCCACGAGGCTAACAATATCCTATGGGACAGACCGCCTCATACATTGATTTATGCATTTTAGTCATTTTCCTGTTCAGCTTGATGATGAGATCTCCCACTTTCTCCACAGTCCCCTCGTTGAATAAATTATTCACCATTCCTTTTATCACACAGAATTTCTTCAAGACAGAATTTCACCATTCCTTTTATCACACAAGTCTGTTGGGGGCCTCTTCCATAGTGCTTGCACTTTTAGGCCAAATTTTTGAGGATGCTTGGGATATTTGAACATGTTCTAAAAGATAATTGTTGCATCCATCTGAAATATTTCCATGACATGTGAAGATGTTGTAGAAAATTGTCAAACTTCATCATGAAAACATTTCAAAGCCAGTTGCTACAAGTGTTACTACTATGTTGTCCAATAGTGTCCAGGGTATCCCTTATCACTTGTGCCCATATTTGAAAGCACTCATTATTGATTCTCCCCATTTTAAACCCCTTTTAGGCTCAGAACTGAAATCAATCATGTTTTGTTTGGTCAACATATTGGTTGAATATGTTCAAGTATACTATGAATTTGGAAAATGCAAACTCAAACCCATAAAAATTATGATTTTCCTTCCAAGTAATTATGCATTATGGCTTGATTACTGGATGTAGCTACAAGTCTCCCATAATATCCTTAAAGTATGTTCATATGTTGATATATAGGTTGGTATTACAAAGGAACGAACAAGATAGATCTGGGTATGAGGAAACATCATGAAAAGTCACAATTTCATCTAGTTATGTTTCACTATTCTCATGACATATAGGCCACACCTGATCTTATTCCATTGTTGGGGCATCATTTGTGAGAAAAATGAATGATCTAGCCAC
Source organism: Picea engelmannii (assembly GCA_009831015.1). Classification (NCBI taxonomy): domain Eukaryota; kingdom Viridiplantae; phylum Streptophyta; class Pinopsida; order Pinales; family Pinaceae; genus Picea; species Picea engelmannii. The sequence goes on from ML805698.1 coordinate 163,051, forward strand.
AAGTAACTCATAATATATCTCTGCTACCACTGCAATAATTATGATGGATTAGACCTGCCCCAGTGTCGATGTAGATAATGCCTTCAACATATTAGGGATTATTACAGATTACCTACTGAAGACTTCTTCCATGATGATTTTGAGAGATAATTTCTTACTACAGGTATCCTTTCAAGTGTGCGTTGTGACTAAAAATAAGTATTCCTGGGCGCATACAGCTCCAAAAACCCTTAACACCAGTTTTTCTGAAAAATAAGACCATTCAAGCAACCTCTCAACATGATGGGGTTTCACATTGTGAAAACAGACTATAGTTAACAGGAAAACGTCATCTTATTCTCCATACATGTAATAAAACTCAATAAAACTTAGAAAATATACAACGAAACTCAAAAATTGGAACAAAGACTCAAAACCACAAATGGAATAAGAGAATCAGAAAAAATATGTTGAATCCAAACATAGTAGGTTGCTTTTGTTGAAAACTAAGCTCAGACAAAATATTTTGAATCCAAATAGACTTGGTGGCAGCATTAACAACACCTCGGTGCTCTTCCTCTGTAGAAGAAATAATGATGGAATCTTGTTTCTTGCTAGACCAAGCAACGAGACCAGAGCCAAGATGGAAGGCATAGCCATAGGTGGACTTGTGGTCATCAAGAGCACCAACCCAATTAGAGTCAATATAACCCACTAAATTTGTATAACCGTGAGAGGAATAATGAATTCCATATGTGTGTGTCCCTCTAATGAAGCGAAAAATTGTTTTTGCAGATTTCCAATGAAGCTCATGTGGTTCCTGCATGAACTGAGAAACAAACCCAAGTGCATAAGAGATATAAAGACCATTGTGAGTCAAGTACAAGAGGTTGCCAACAATTTTTCGATACAATGTTGCATCAACCAAAGGAGTGGAACACTTGGCTGACAACTTTACCCCTAAAAAAAATGGCGTGGGTGCAGATTTGCAATCCAACATGTGAAATTTGTTCAAGAGATCCAAGGCATACTTGGACTGAGGGATACTTATCACAGATGTAGACTGAGTGATCTATAATCCAAGGAAGTAGTGAAGAGGCCTTAATTTTTTCATATCAAATTGTTGATAAAGAGTAGACTTCACATGATTGATCAAGGCAGATGAACTCTCAGTGAGAATGAGATCATCCACATAAAGAACAAGGAGGATAAGGGAATCATTTTATTGCAAGATATAGACATTTGAATCACACTGGCAATGAGAAAATCCTTGGGAGAGAAGAAAGGAATCCATATTCTCATACCAATCCCTAGGAGCTTGTTTAAGACCATACAAGGATTTTTTAAGTTTGCACACAAGTGAAGGGTATTGGATAAAACTAGGTGGTTGTTCCATATATATTTCTTCTTGTATATATCCATGAAGAAAGGCACCTTTGACATCCATCTGGTGTACCATCCACTTGCGGGTTGCAACTAGAGAGAGAACAAGGTGAATATAATTCATTTTAGCCACGGGTGCAAAGATTTTAGAATAGTCAATTCCCTCAACTTGAGAAAAACCTTTAGCAACCAATTGAGCCTTATACATCTGTTGCATACTTGGTTTGATATACCCGCTTGCATCAAACCAATTTGTTTCCTTTTGGAAGAGGTACCAAGTCCCAAGTGAAACTATTTAAAAAGGAATTATACTCATCTTCCATGGTTGTATCCCACTCTACAATACCATGGGCCTCATTAAAATCCTTTAGAACTGAAGCACTAGCCATGAATACTTGAGGAGTCCTTTAAAGAGAGGACCTTGTTCTTCTTTGACCCCAATTAGGAAGTGATGGAAGAAATTCATTACATTTTTCTTCAATAGCACAATCATCGGCTGGTGAAGTTAATTCAAAAGAAGGAAAATCATACAAAGATACAAGATGTCGAGGGGAATGTTCATCAAATCGAACACTCCTATTGATGATCAACTCATGTGTGTCAGGATCAAGTAATCTATACCCTTTAACATCATCAGGGTAGCTAAAATATAGGCAAGGCTTACTTTGTATGTCCATTGCCTTGCGTTTTTCTTTGGGAATGTGGGCCCAAGAATTACACCCAAAGAGTCTGAGATGGGTTACAAAATGTTTTCGTCCACTCCAATCTTCTTTCGGGGTCACCCCTTGGACAAATTTGTGAGGCATGCGATTTTGAACATAGTTGACATGATTAATGGCTTCAGCCTAGAACTATGGTGAAAAACCTTTAGAATGGATCATGAAATTGACCATCTCCTTCAAGGTGCAATTTTTTCTTTCAATGACACCATTTTGTTGTGGATAATATGGTACAAAATGTTGTATTTGAATTCCTTGGCACAATACTCTTCAAATATGTGGTTGAAATATTCACGGCCATTATCTATCTATAAGCATTTGATAGACTTTCCATATTTCTTTTCAACTAAGGCTTTGAACATAAGAAAATTGTCAACAACCTCACTTTTTTTCTTTAAAAAATAGACCCAAGTGTGTATGGAGTAGTCATCAATGAATGTCAGCAAATAGTGGGCTCCTTGAAAAGACAAGGTAGGAAAAGGGACTACAATGCCACCGTGAACAAGTTGAAGAGCTTTTGAATCTCTCCAAGATTTTCCTTTATCAAATGTATCTTGAGGATGATTGCCAAGAACACACCCAATGCAAACACCATCAACAAAGGAGATGTGTGAAAATAGCGATAGTTTAAGTGACCAAATCGATCATGCCATAATTTACTAAACTCATTTGAGTGAGCAAGTAATACATTGGTAGGAGACTCTTGCACAAAATGAGAAAATGAGTACAAGTGTGCATGATCATCCACTTTCCCTATGGAAATAATTTGTGAGAGATCCTCAATTTAACGAACAACAACAAAATTAGGAGTCAACAATATTGTCCTCCCTGAACCATAATTTGCAATCTAATAAATTGAGAGAAAAATAGTTCAAAGATTAGGAACACATAAAATATTGTTGATCATGCCATATATCAGCTCAATGGACCCTTGCCCATCTATAGCCAAAGGTGAAGAGTTTCCCATATAAATATTCTCTATATTGCATCAATTTATGGAAGAAAACAAATCTTTATGTGCAACCATGTGATGAGTTTCTCCATAATCAAATATCCATTCATGTGGGGAGTATATTGCAGCAACAAAGAGAGTTTTGGCATTTCCTGTACTATTGCTAGAAAAAGATGGATTGACATTTAAATTGTGTTTCATTTCTTATCTAGATGTATGTCAGTGGCCTCCCACCTATTCCAACTGGCTCATTTTGGCAGTGTTTCAGTTTAGCAGTTTTTTCCTAGCTTTCAGGTCCTTGACTTCCGGGGCCGTTTTGAGGCCCTAAACAATGTTTTTAGCGCTTTCCACGATCTATTTGCAAAAAGAGACAAATTTTGATGACAACATGTGTATTCCTCGGATAGACCTTTCCAACAGGCTATAATGCACCTAAAACGAAGATCGTATGCAAAAGTTACAACCCTGGGAAGTTGATGTACTAACTTACCCCAACAGGGCACACATGACTTTTGGCGCTTCATCTCCTAGGGTTAGGTTTTTGGATGTCTAGGGTTTTTGACATTCATGTTTATTGTAAAAAGGCCTTCAAAGCATCATTGTAATCATCTTCTTGCGAATGAGCGCAACCGTCACATCTCTTCTTAGAGATAAGCCACCACCATTCTAGCAAGCTTGTTTTCCGCTGCATTTTACAGTTTCGGCTTATTTCCTTATTGAATAGAAACCATTTTTACTGTATATCTGTTATTCTATGCTAAGCATATTTTAATAATAATCTGTGTTCATTTCATTCTTCTCATAAAATCTGGATCAATTTCTGAAGACAAGACAACCAATTTCTTGAAGCATCGAGATTCTGGATGACCTTTTTTTCCACAAAAGGCACATTTAAGAGGAATTTTATTTCCTTTACAATATTGCTTAGGTGAGTGATTTGAAGAGTTGCACTCCTTTTTACTTTGAATTTATTTCCATTTAGATGATTTGTTTTGTTATATCCTTGAATTTGAAGATGAGTCGGCTACAAGAGCATTAGATTTAGAAATTTTGGACCCAAGAGCACCCATTTGAATGAGTTTATCTTTCTCACGAGAAAGTATTTTAGCAGAAGCATAAAAAGTAGGCATTACAAAATTCAGACCCAAGGCATCCTTAGTTGAATAAAATGTGGAAACAAACACTGGATAAGGCTCACCTAACTTAGAGAGAACTGACAAAATGAGTTGTTCATCATTTTTGTCAATATTACAATCCTTTAATTGAAGCCGTAGAGATTTGAACTTGGAAATGAAATCTTAAATAGTATTAAAATTATTAGGATTGAGACTAATTAATTCATTTTCCAATTGATGACCATGAATTACATATGTTTTACAAAATAGTTGTTCATGTTGCTTCCATGTTTCTTGAGGAGTATATATGCCTTCAAGATGGAAAAATAGTTCCAAAGAAAGAGATATAAATATTAAAGCTAATGCTTCATCACAACGATTATGCCATTTAGGTTTTTCAATATTTTGTGTGGGTGCAATTTTTGTATCGATAGTAACCCTGTATAAAACTTTACTCTGCAATAAAACAACCATTGCAGATTTCCAAGTAAAGTAGTTATGAGGAGTTAAAATAGGAAAAGGTAACTTATCCACCATAACAAGGGAATGAAAATTCTAGCCACAACAACGAACAAAAAAACCAAGGCACTAATTCGACCTTCTAAGCTTGACTCCGCCCCCTCAAAAAATACTTTATTAAAAAAAGGAACTTAGGGTTTTACAAAAATTATTTCCCAACACATAAAAAGAGTTTAACCTTGATTGAAAATAAACTATTCAATCCTTAAAAAATTTAACCTTGACTCAAAGGTAAAATGGACCGATTTTATGGGAAAGAGAGTTGAGTGGCTCAATTTTGCAAGAGAGTGTGTAGCTTCAACGTGTCCCTCATAAATAAATCGACCCACAAAGCAGAGTCGAACCCTTTGTAAGAAGTCATCCCACGAACAAACAAAGAGAGAGTCTAGCAATGATCTGGGCAGAGAGAGCCCACCCCTCTGTAAAAAAAATGAGCAACAGTTGAACCCTCATAAGAAAATGACCCAGATATCAAAACGAAGACAACATATACCATGTGAAAACAAACTACAATTAACAGGAAAATGTTAGCTTGTTCTCCATATAGGAAATAAAACTCAGAAAATAGACAACATAACTTAGAAAGCATAATAGAGACTCAAAACCACAACTAGAATAAGAAAATCATTGATCTATTACTTATGTTGTGTTGGAATACAAAGAGAGGCCCTCTATTTATAGCAATTTTGGAGGGGTCCTGCATTTATGAAGGTAGTTTGCAAGTATTTGGAAGATGAGATTATTTTCTTGTTGTGGCCACAACACCCCCCATAATGTTTTGAGAAAATTATGTGTCCCTCCATATGAATTTTGTTAATATCACCTTGATTTGTTTTCGGTTCTCTATTTCTAGATATTTTTATGTCTTGTTTGTCTTTTTGACGTTCTCATTATCTTCTTCGATATCTTTCCATTGATGTGATTTGTTTGGTTTGGTTTTCTTATATAGTTATGCAAATATTTTATTATTTAGGTGATTGGTTTGGCTTTCATTGGACATTATTATATCACAACAACTTGGCTAATTATTGGAAATAGTTTTAATATGAATTCATCACATTCACTTTGTTCTAAAACAAGATTACGAGGAATATTTTTATCATTCAATAATTAACATGTGATTCTCAAATGTAGTTTAATTGGTTGATTTAAATTTTTCAACAATTAAGTGATTATTAATTATTTTGGAGTTAATTTCCTCAAATTTGCATAATATCCTCAATTTCAAAACAAAATGTCAAGTTAAGTTATGTAGTTTTCCTTTATTTAGAATATGTGATATCAATCAGATTTGATTTTATTTGGAGATCTTGTAGTTTATATTTTAATAGATTTTTGTTATGAAATTGATTTCTTTTTGTTATTGGTGTCTATTACAGATCTGCAGTTCAACTATAGTCGCCAAAATTTGCTCAATTGAAAAATTTGTATCTTTTTCAGGAGGTGAATTTCCAGCATGCATTGCGAGCAAATGGTCAGGAATTTTCTCAAACAGATGAAAACCCACTTCCAAAATTGGGTTATTTAACTTCCAATTCGGTCGTTTCCTCATAAAATGAACATATTGAGAGAAATATTATCGGATTCAAGTGGGATTTTTCACAATTTATGTGCTATCAATTTTAAGGAGGCAAACTTCTAGATTCAATCCCGGACAAACGTTGAATAATTTGAGGAAATTATTGAAACCCCGCTTCCAAAATGGATCTATTTACTTAACCTTTAGAGGATTTGCTCAGAAGGTGAATATATTGGGAGAAATCATGATCTGAGTGAGTCGAAATAGATTTCAGATCAGTTTCAGGATGCTAAATTCAAACTTAGATTCTAAGAAAACCAATAAGAATATGGAGAAACGATTGAAAACCCACTTCATAAAAAGTGTCAATTACCTTATCCGAAGATTATTTGTTATAATCCAAACCGTTTGGGAGATATGATGTGTTCTTTGGGAGGGTTCTATCCAAATTTAGTTTTCTGCAAATTATGTAGTTGATTTTATTTTGAATTATGTAGCTAACTGATAGGAAGTTTTGGTTGACTCAAAGAGGATTCGACCTAAGGGAAAAGGAATGTATAACACTATGTTTATTCATGTGTAAATGGGTTCATATTTTCTGCAATTTAGAGGCTCTGAGCACTATTGTAAAGGGATTTTAATTGTAAGTGAAGAGGAATACTCAGATCTGAGTTATTTGGGGGTTCCAGATATCGGTAACTATGGGGAATAATTCTACAGGGATAGGACAACTTGGCTACACTATTGTAGTATGGTGATTTTCTTCTTGTAGGATTTTGGAGGACTGTGTAATGACAAAAAAATTCCAAATAAATGATAGGTTTCCATTTTATGCATTGTTGTATAATTTGTAAGTCTGTTGTTGTTTATTATTGTGAATTTCAATTCTAATTTAAATCGTTAATTTTGTAAAGTTATCTTTGCAGAAAGAACAGATTTCAAATTAGAAATGAATATATATTCAAAGGAACTTGATTATAATTATTTGTAACTATTTGTCATTAGATTATAGTCTTGGTATGTTTTAACTATTATTGTGTTAAAAGAATTGCTTCTCTAATACGATAGTAAATCTGAAGTTAAATATATCTTGTTGATTGAATTTGAGTATATGTACTAGTTATTTTAATAACTATTTATTGAAGTAATTTCATTGCATATTCTTGTTAATAGTTTGTAAACCATATGATCTAATTATAAAATTTTCAAATGGATCCTTATCTTGAATTCAACATGAGTCTTTTCCCCTTTTTACATAGTCTTGCTCTTGGTTAGGAGTTAGGCTATCCTTCTCCTAGTTAAGATATGATTTCTTATTTTCTTCCTGCATCTTAGAGTAGATATGCATATAGATAATTTATCTTTGTCTCTTGAAAGTCTCCTTTCGTAGGAGCGATATTTAGCGTGGTTTTGTTGAGACCTTATTTCAACAAAGGATTTCCTTCTTCAAAGCAGCTGCAAGAAGGAAATTCCTTTCCTTCTGTATGTTGATAACAACAAACAAAAGAACACCTTAGCAAATAGAAGACTTTGATTAGATATATTTTGTACAGTTAGATTAACTTAGATTAGGTTGATCTTAGGCTAGTGTTAGGACAAGGATAACTGGAGACCCATTGAACCAGTCGGAATCACCATTTCAATGGGTAAGGGTCTAATTTGGGAGCTTGAACGGGTGATCTCCCTATATTGTTGAACATTGTCATTTCTGGCCATCAACATTTCCTAAGTGAGCTGAACTATTATGATAACATACTTATGCTACATGCATGAACAAACTAGATTTGAGCTCTCCCCAAGCATACAAAAAAGTATTTTGTGACAAATTCTTAATTTAGGACAACATGTTTGATCCCAAACAGGTACCTAGTCGAATGGTGGGTAATAGACTCCATCAACCACATGTTCTCATTCCATTCATTGTGATATTAGTAATGTGTACATCATACTTTTCCATGTGGAAATTTTTGATTGATGTGGCTTGGTGTAGTAGAAAACTGACTTGGACCAATCATATGATGTCACATGTACTCAATTTTAGCTAATATGTCAATGGTGAACGACATCCCCCTCCTCAAAACCATTCCAATTTCCCTATACTCTCATGTCTCTATATTTTATCTCCAACCATTGATTTTTTTCACAACTTTGAACATGATGATGCCATGTTTCTATGGGAGTACACCGCGACACACGCATGATTTATAATTGGTGAAATGTCAGAACCTCAAACCCTTGTATGTGTTTCTCATTCTCAACTCAGAGGAATAATCCCTAAAACAAAAAAATGTTCTTTTGATTACTTTTGGCATCAATGTGACATCATCTTAGGCTTCAACACTTTAAACAAGCTAGCATATTATCAAACATGGATTGAAGCCACCCAAAAATTATACTACTAATAAAATTTATGATGTGAGTATGACAACTTCTCAAACCTTGGACCCTCA
>ML805698.1:191454-206467 GCA_009831015.1 Picea engelmannii
TTCGCCTCCCAGTTTACTCAAATCATTTGCGATATTTTCCCATTCTTCAAAAGATGGATTATGTATTCCGTTCATAAATATCTCTACCAACACTCTTCTCTGTTCCACACTAAAACGCCATTGACGATTCATAGAGGGATCGGGATTCTGCGTCTGCAATTTAAATTGGCTTGATAGAGCCAATACATTTATCCCACATGCAAATCTACACTTTTAGAACTAATAATTACAACGACTCACCGGAGCGGTGGGGGAAGCCAGATGTCATTTTGATTATGAGATGTCATTTTGCTCTTTCAAATGATCCCGATCGCCTAAACAAGCCAGACGCTAAGATCACTAACTCTAGAATCACAGCTTGGTTTGTTCAAAAGAGGAATACCATGGATTGGGCGAGAGGTGATGATCGTTGATAAATAATGGAAGAGAGAATGGCTTGCGATGGACAAATGAATCGGTTTGTTAACCTTTTAACTTCTCCCATCAATACTCGCTTGTGCGTTAGGTAGTTTGTCATTACCATCTTCAAGAGTTTTTTGATATAAAAAAAATGTCACTGCTGTTCATATGGATTATAATGGCAATTCATTGGATACACACTAAATTGTAAAAGTTACATGTGTAACAGAGAAGATAATCACATAAAGGAAATTATAATGAACACTAGTCATTATGCTGTTTTAGATTTGTGGATCTTGTATGGAGTTTTTGAAATGTTCAACGTTTTTAATGGATACTCAGATACTCACTTTTGGAATGGACAGTCAGGGATGTTTCAAAAACTCCATACACAGTTTACATCCATAAATCTAAAACAACGTTATGAGGAACTGTGAAAATCTACATATTGTCATTACTGTAGTGGAAACTGATAGCTTCATTTATAAAGAATGGACTGCAATTGTACCAATCACTAACTAGATGTGAAGTCACTGTTATGTTCCTATATGTCCTTATTTATTATTATATGTTCAAAAAAATTACAAGAAATCAGAATATAAAAAGACTAGGAACCAGAAGGTTAAGAGTGTTGAGTTGGACACCCAACAATCAACTTGTTGAAGCCATAATTTCTAACTTTGAACTTATAATAGAGCGTTTTTTAGCTCATTGGAAATTGAGAATCAAAAATCCATTTTAACTTCAGACCTATCAAGTGCCTAAAAGATCCAATTTGTTGAGGTGCAAACCTTCCTCAAGTTTTTCTAGCTTCTCAAATTCATTTGAGAGACTTCAATAGTGCTATCCAATTGCTGTAACTTTATAAAAATATTTGGTAATACCATTGGTTGCAACATCAAATTGTTTGTTTTTAAAAGAATATTAAACACTTTTATTTTTATAAATATAAAATACTTTTACAATTTTCTTATCACTATATTTTTTACTTAGAAAAATTGAATTTTCATGTTTCCTGTGTAGTTTTAACTTATTATCATATGTTTTGAATGGGAGCATAAGGTATTTTCTGTTTTGTTTTGACAAGTGTAAAAACTCCACTCTAAGAGTTTTGGGGGGAAACATTGTTAAGAAAATCTTGAAACTTGTGATTTTTGTTTTTTGATTTGAAACTACAAAATTTAGGACATGCTTGTAAACATCTCATATGACTTATATGATCACTTGATTTAGTCCTTCCCCATTGGAGAGAGATGGTCCCAATTGCACCAACCTCCTATACCAAATGAAGGAACTTTTGCTACATTTGGTTCCTGTTGAACCACTTTCCAAGGTGGAAAAATTGCCTTGGCATGACTTCTTGATTTCTAGTGACCTTCATCATTGTATCCACTATATGATCTATTATAGCTCCTAATGTGTAATCAAGATTCAATTCTGTTGGTTTTAGTTGTACAAGCATAACAACTCCGCCTTGGAAATAGGGTACTCGCAAAAGTAGGGTGGTATATTGAGCTTGAAAGATTTCTTTACTTGGTGATGGTATATGGCCATAGTAAAATGGTCTAATTTCCATGTTTGGACCTTTTTGTCTCTTTCTTGTACGTGTAACCATACATTGTCACCAAACTTGTACTAGTGTGGTACTTAGTGATGTTGATCATGATGTTGTTTGTACTTGGCACTAGTCTTCTACATTTCTACAAAATGTCATGTGCCCATTCTTGAATATGTTATACCTATTCATCAAAATTTACTTACTTCACTACTTTTTTAGCATGGGAAGACTCATCTAACAATGCAATGGGTAGAGCTACATCAATTGGGGCTAGTGGTTGGAGCCCAAGACACACCTAGAATGGGTTGTGTCCAATATAACTAGTTGTGTTGTAGCTATGATAAACATATGGAATACTCACTTCCTATATATGTCGATGTTTCAAATTGTACATCTTGAGGAGATGTGCAATCATTCAATTAACTTCCTCCATTTATCTCTTTGTTTATGCATGAAAGATAGTCGACTTGGTCAACTTTGTGTCTATCATAGACTAGAGGTTGGAACAAATAATGCTCAAGCATATAGTATCCCCATATCATATAATGGTATTTGGAAACACACATTGAACCCACACATGCCTAAAGAAGACATTGGTAGTTCCTTCTACTGAAATGATATTCTTGCATAGTGCCAGATTTGAAAACTTGGAGAACCTATCAACAACCAAAAAACATGTTCATTACCATGCTTGTTAGTGGGTATATTTTCACCCAAAATTTTGAGGCACCCATTTAAAATTATTTAGGTTTTGTTTTTCTTGTGTTGGTTTGGGAGTGTTCCTATTACTAGTTATACTTTCGTTCTCCATGATTATTCTCCCTTTGGTTCTTTTAATAAAGTATTTATTCATCTTGTATGTACTTGGGTTTCATTTTGGTATAAAAATGGAGTATTGATCCTTGGCTTAAACCTTTAGGCCCTTTTGATACCAAGTTGGAAAATACAGTTTGAAGATTAAATGTTTATCTTCAAACTTGTGCTTTTAACATTAGAAAGGATTGGATGAGGATTTTGGGTTTGTTGGATACTAATTAAATGGAAAGCTTCTCAACACTTTTCTCTTTGATTTACCCACGAGCCTCACACTTCAAGGGCCTACCCTAAATCCGGTTGTATAACTCTTTGGGTTTGAAAGGAGTGTCATATGGGTTATGATCCCCTCCTTCCACTCTTCCATCTACTTTTGAACATCCAACATCTTCCCAAAATTGAATTACATAAATATATTGGCTATGTGAAGAGTGCTACATGAGAAAGAAGATAAAGGATTTCAATTCAAAAGGGCCTACTTACCTAAGCCTAAGATAGTATTTCATGTGCACTAGTTGACGCATGTATAGGCAAATTAAGGGTATTGTTTGGAGAGACTATGTGTCATAATAACACTACCTTAGAATGATATGTACAAATTATAGGATGACATTTGGCACCCTCAAGATTTTCATGTCATCACCATGATATCTTGAAGGGGTGGACAACAACACACAATTACCAATCAAAAGATGACGCATGGATCAATGATCTTAACAATAGTGCATTAGAAAGGTTACCATGTTGAAGCATAACTAGGTAGAAATATCATGTCGTAGATTTTAGGTAGAACATGCAATCATCATGAACTAAGTGGTAACCTAGGGCATGCACATATGGTATAATGAGAACATAACATGTGGCAAGGGTATTTTAGGAACTAAAAATATTTAGATGTGCCATACATACATTAAGCATATGTCATAATTGTATTGAACATGTTTTTGGATCCGTGGGTGATATATGGGTTGTGCACCTTTCTTTTTGACCCTCCATGTTAGTTATAAAGATTTGATGTCTTCCATGTATAGATTATGTGATATTTAGGTTTGTGCAATTGTTGGATGAGGATAAGGAAAATGTTTTAAATAGGAGGAGGTATTCCCATATAGTTCTTTAAGATCATTCCATGTGTCACTAGTTGATAGGAATATGGACCAATTAGGAGAAGCTACTAACTTAGAGGATCCATAGGACTAAGAAAGATCGACTCAATATGACGACAACTTATTGGATGTTATGTGGTACACCCTTCAGACATTCCATGAGAACTCTATGACTTCATCATGGGTAGTTGGTAATATGTCTAGACCAATCAGAGAGTGACATATTGACAAATGTTGTCAATGCAAGCCATCTAGATGGTAGTCTATATCATATGTAAGTGGACCAATGAGAAGGGGACACATGAAAAGTATGATGTCAAGAAGGTTTAAGAAACCTTAGAGTCTTTAAACAAACTAATTGATCCATTTTTTCTTAAGTCCGTTGATCATTCCTTAACCCTTCATTTAATTATATTTTAAGACCTCATCAGGTCCATGGTGTAATCCTTCAGGTTCATGGTGTAATCCTTGAACCATGAAGGGATGTTGGAAAGGTATTCCATCCATCAAAGTTATATTATATAGATACTTCATGTGTGAAAAGATATCAAACATGTTAGATGATAGTAAGAACCAAAGTTGTATACTCGAGAGCATCCACCCACCCAAAGGTTTGAGGGATTGCAATGTTTTACTAACTCACATGTTCATCAACCCGTGAGGAACAACCATTTGTAGGGACTATAGGGAAATAATTAAAAGAAAGGATAAAACAAACTAGTTAAAGAATGGCATAACAATGTTCAAGTGTGCCACATCATTATTGTGACATCATCGAATGATAGTTGGTCAAACACTTGGATCAATCACACCGTGACATATTGAACAACTCAAATATTATAAATGGTGAGCATGTCAATAGAAATAATAAGTAACCTGCATTATTTTTAGGACCATTGCTATGCTTCTCAGGGAATACTACCATACCCTTCAAACCTCTCTTCCTAATATTCCATGGGATTTTGGTTTTATAAATTCAACATGTATTCTTGAAGTATTCAACTAAAAATAATTAATGCATTAGTTCTCAAAGCATATGACCAATATATTGGGACTATTCTTGTGGTTTATAATGGTATGAAAGGATAGTATTCAACTACAAATAATTAATGCATTAGTTCTCAAAGCAATATGGCCAATAGATTGTGACTATTCTTGTGGTTTATAATGGTATGAAATATATTGTCCTTATACATTTAAGGAAATGATCAATATATCACCAACTCTTAAAATTTAAGAAGTATACCAATGACGATGCATGTGTACACTTAAACAAACATAATGGGAAAATGGGTTAGTTATGAATGGAATATCAACCTTGTGGGTGGAACTACCACTACTTCTAAGGAATAGAGTGTTTAATTGCAAAACACCCTTTATCAATTTATCCTACATTGTAGATAAGATGCAAGGGAAGTAAACCATAACTATTTTTCCTAGGCATTTAGTTTATGTGATGGAGGTGGTAGACAAATCTACTGTGTTTGCCTATGGAGATTACATTTTCGAAACCTCTAACAAACAATTTCAAAATGATAGTAAGAATATCAAGTTTTATGTTAATGTATATATTTTATGTTTTATGCTTATGGAATAATTAACTCGAATTTGTTAGAAAGTTAGGAATTGTACCAAGGACGGATCTTGTCCAACTCTAACATACTGTAATATGGAATTAAATAGGCCATGAATTTCTATACATTCCAAGATATATTTCTATTCAAAGTCAAAAGGATATTACCTAGACAATTGTTTAATAGGTTGACTCCTATGGCATGCCCAAGGCCAACAAATTTTAGAAGGGAGGAGGCTAGTATCAACTTAAAATATGCATCAACAATATCTTAATAAGAGTGAGGTTGGGAATGAGTAGGCTTTATGCATTTTACCACTTTTGGATTATTATTGGATGGTGGGCCATACCTTGTTATCATATATTTTTATTAGATTTGTTAGCTTTAAGGGTTAATCCAAAAGTGTTTACACCATGCTTGAGGTTACTTCATGTGATGTGGGGTGCATGGCGTATAGATGACCCTTGGTTGTTCTATGATGGACATACACAATCGATCCGACTTACACTTTTTGCTAGACCTTGTTTGACGCTTGTGTGGCATTCTCCTTTGGAGCGTTGAAGACTTATGGAGCTTGGTGACTTCTTCATGTAGCCACCACATGGAGGTTGCTTGCTTGCTTATGGGATGACTTGCTTTGTAGGAGGGCCATTGGGCATCTTAAAGGAGGGTGTTGAGCCCTATATGGCATGGGCACACTTGTTGTTTGCATGGAGGCTTGTACTTGAATTGAGGATGCTTGGGTTTAGGGAGTGATCATGTAGGTGGGGTGGACTTGGGGAAGCATATGGCTTAGGAGGAGCATTGGAGCTTTGGAGGCTTGTGGGGGTGGAGCATTGGACCATCTTTAAGGAACATTCATACCTTGGAGCTTTACTTCTTGGACATCTTCATCTTGGAGCTTGACATGTGTCACTTGGAGTGAGAGCACTCGAGGTGTGAGCCTACTTATGTAGAGTTAGGTTGTTTGTAGTGGATTAGGTTCACTTTATATTGTTGACCTACCTTATCTCTTATATAATTAAAGGAAGGAGAGAGTCCTTTCATTCATTCATTCAATTACACACTTGTATTAGAGATGTGAGGAGTGAAGTGCACTACTTTCTCTCTCTTGTGTACTCTCCATTGTTTTATCTCTCTTTATCTTGGAGAAGTTCGAAGGGAAATGCTAGTGTTAGGGTTTTACTATAAGAAGGAAAATAAGCTTGAGTTTGTAATAAACCCTAGGGGGTAAAAGGAGCATTATATGTTTAGCTCCTGTGAGCGAAGAAGACTAGGATTTTGTAAACTCTAGTGTTATTTTTTATGCTTGGTGAAGAGGAGAAGAGGAGACATTTTGCATGTGCCACATAGGACTTGCTAGTGATGATGCTAGCATGTTGAGGATCCTTGGTGGAGTGACTAGTTTTTGGTTAGGAGTGATTTCTAGCTAGAAGTATTTGGTGGCTATGATTTTCATGGTTTCCCTAGCAGAGCTTGAATTGTAGCAATGCTATGATAAAGTTGCGGTATGTACTTGTACTTCATTTCTTATATAAATATGAAGTTTCTAGCTGTCCAAAAATTGTGCTTGCAGATTTGATTCCCAGCTTGTGTTATCTTCTTTATTGGGTAGATTCCAGCACTTGTTGTTCATGTTGATTTGACATATTATATTGTTGAAATTGTTAAGTGAATTAGTACACATAGAAGATAAATAAGCAGTTTTTCTACTCTAAAATCTGTTGTAATAAAATTATTTCAGATTTGTTATATGCTTGGAAAAGTGTACCCTAACACTTTGTTGGCATTGAAATACACTTGTATAGTATTTATTCTCTTAAGCTGTAAAGTGATTTGTATGAAGTAGAGAGAAATATATATTATTATAATTAAATACTTCATATCAACCCTAATGCTGCAAACTCAGAGAAATAAGATCCTAAAAACTCAAATAAATGAAATGAAATTTCAAATTTACATTGATTGCCTTATATCCTAAATTTCTATGAAAACAAGTTTAAAAAAAACCCTGACTAATATAATTCCAAACTAAGCCGATAGACAAATAAGAATAACAAACCCATCCAGATAAAACATAAAAGTTAAAATCAGATAAAACATAAAAGTTAAAATCAAATCGTGGTAAGTGAAAATCGATAACTCAACCAATTTTGTCTATATCAAATCTATGTTATAATTTTTTGTTTGCCTTCGAGACTCAATTTAACTTATTTGACATAGAGCACTTAAAAACTTTAGCCGATAGAGGCTAATATAACCTAGTATAAAGTTCCCATGAATCACAACATAATATTTCAGAAAGCAATATTTTATTAAGCAAACATCATGTTTTGGGAGTTATTTTGCATAACTGATCTTGATGATATGTGATCGAAGTCATTATCGATAGATTATCAATCAAAGATACTTCGAAGTACAATTAAATATTAAATATTAACTATTGTTTTAAGTATAATTAAATATTAATTATTGTTTTTAAAAGAAAAAAATCTATATATTTGCTTTTTAAGAAGAAATCATAGTATATAATTGTGCTTTCAGTATTTTAGAAGACACAGAATCACTCTTTTTGACCAAATAAGCATATTAATTCTGCAAAACAAACTTGAAATTCTAACTTCCTATCAAAAGCCTGATATACATATGACCACTTGCTCTTTTAAATGAAAAAACAGATCCCCGCTACAATTATTCAGTTCCTATACCAGGAACACCAAACATATTACAATCTTCCAAAAATATTAGAACTTGGCTTTAGAAGCCAAATCTTACTAAATCATAGAAATCATTAGAATTTTTGCAACAAACTTGAAACCTACAGCATGCACAGAACTTTTTAATATATGAATGAGGCCTCTTTAGGAAGAGATCCTCCTCCTCTTGTTTCCAGCTTTGTTTCTTGTACTAGTAAACCTACCTTAGATAATTTATCTGTTGTCTCATTTAGTTTTGTGAGTATATGCTAGAAGGATATGTCTTTATAGCTGCCTTCTGCTTCTTTGATTTTTTCCATTATAAGATTTAGACTTAGGTTCTCTATCTTTAAACCTGCCTTCTGCTTCTTTGATTTTTTCCATTATAGGATGTAGACTTAGGTTGTCTATCTTGCTTATTCCATTAGTCCAGTCAATTATTAGCTTCAAATCTCCCATGATCTATGCTTGATACTCATTTATCCACAGCTCAGTCTAATAGAAAGGTCCCCCGGTTAAACCCATACTTCTTGTTGGTTCACCACCATAACTGCTAGCTCCTTGCAAGCCTAATGAGCTTGGTTGCCTTGCCTGCTCTCTTGGGGTCTTTTGTATGTCAGGATGATCACTACCTAGATTGGACCTTTCCAGGTTGTTTCACTCAATAAGAATTATTGAACTGGAGTCTACATCCTTGTGACAATTGGTGTCTTCTTTCTCGGTTGAAGATATGACCTCGATTTCCCCTATGGTATTGGGAGCTAGGTTAACTTTGTTGTTAGTAACTGGATCTGCCTCCTCATTTTGTCGGATGGAGGATTGCTTCTCAGTAGCACTATTTTTTTGGGGATTGACTAAGGCTGACTTCACTAGTTTTTTTTTTCCCTGGACAACAGTTTTTTTTCTTTCAATAACCTACTCATAGTTCAAGGCATTTCTTTTATGGTCCTCATTAGGGCATGTATCATGTGCGTATGTCCAACTGACTTCATATGTATGAGCCTGAGGTTTAGTAATTCCTCGAGGATCATGTCTTCTAAACACTTGTTCTCCAAAGCAATATCCTTCTATTTCATTGGCCTCCATCAAGGTACTTTACTTAAAGTTTGCCATTTGGAAGGTTATACACGCCCATCATAATAGGAAAGGGCGCCCAAGCTTGTGATGCTTTTTATAGAGGGTGGCACTAAAACCATGTAGAGTTGTCCTGTAGGCTATCTCTCGGAGGACAAGGCTGTTTGGTAGAGTCTTTTTTCAAAATATGAGGGGGTTTTGTGCCACCAGAGATTCTGATATAGCTAGTGTGTTCGTTCAAATATTAATTACCAATAAGTACTATGACTTTCCTTGCTTCTTCTGAAAACCTGGGGCACGGTTTGTTGAAGGCATGTTCACACGTCTTTCCTGGAAAGTAAGCAGTGGGTAAGGTGTACCTGGATTTATATATGGTGTTCCATGAGTCTTTTGGACAATAAATATTTTGGCATGTTTGTTATTCTCTTTACCTGGATTTAATTTCCACAAAGTGGATATGTTGGCAATGGTAGATGACGCCTGGGATAAAGGTTCCATCCTGATGGGCTTCAGGATGGTTTGACCCTTGCTAAATCATAAGTTTCTTAGTAGGTATTGGCTTGGCCCTTGCTAAATCATAAGTTTCTTGCTAGACACTGACTTGAGGGCTGTTAGCACTAGCCTAGACTTATAGTAACAACCAACCAGATTTAAACCTAACCCTTGCCTAGATAATCCCAACAAAATTTTTAAAGTTTCTGATGACATATCTACATGAAAGGTTTTCCTAAATTCTGTATCAATCACCCACCATCTTCCCAATATCTCAGCATCATATTTTAACTACCATTTTAACGCAAGTTCAATTCGACATGGCAATAGTTGGTACTTTCCTGGCAAACAGTTTGGTATTCTGGCTATTCCAATCTATTGAGTACTAGCAGAGAAAGGTATGTGACAATGAATTCGGTGTCAACAGCAGAGCTTGGATTCCAGAATTAGCAGCAGAATGTTTGAAACGGGGACAAGACCACTGTGTGGTTATTTAAAGTGGGTTAATTTGGGATTAATCTTTTTTCTAGAGTTATTTTTTTGGCAGGTTTTTAAGTTGTTTGTTTTTAAATTTTCGGTTAATCCAGAACTCTGATTGATTTTTTGAACATCTAAGTTGGTTTGAAATGGGACAAAATTCTAAAATAAAATTTTAAAATGCATGAAACTTTAATCCATGTTAAACTAAGACTATCTCTGAAAATCTAACCAGATTCAAGCCCAGAAATTATCTGAAAAACGAGTCTATTTACTCTCAAGTTAACCTACTCCTCACTTAAATAGCACTAAATCAGAGCTGCCGATAAGGGAATGGATTTCAATGCCAAGTCCTCGTGGATTTTGAATTCCTGGAGTGAGCGAGATCTCTTCGCACGTGTGGAATGCATGTAAATTTTTGGCGGTATTGCGTCCATAGAGGCTTAATAATGCAAACTTGTTACTCTCTGCCAACGTTTGACAGGCCACTTGAATGTACTCTCATGTGCGTTCTCAGACGTCAGAGTGACAAGCCCAATCTTTAATCATCCGGAGGTTCAATTAAAAGGTTAAAAAAGGCAGGCCCACATCAAGCATAGGAGGATGAAAGGTGATTCGATGTCTACATTAATCTTTCGATAAGACTCAGGATTGAAAAGAGTGTGAATATAAGTTAGAATGGTTAGTATCTTGAATTTACTAAGGTTTTGTAATGGGAGGTCCTACCTTATGTGTCTTAATGTGTATCAAGCTTAGAAAAAATTAGAAAACCAAAAAACTTAGAGAGAACCTATAATTTAGGTATCAGAGTTTTGAATGCTAAACATGGGGTACTCCCTCATAATTTTCACTACTCACAAATAAGTCAAATGTGCATAGATCACAATGAGTTTCTCTTAGTACTCAAGATTTGACATGGGGTACTCCCTCATAATTTCCACTACTCACAAATAAGTCAAATGTGCATAGATTATAATGAGTTTACCTAACACCATTTTGGAAAATAAAAAATCAAATCAGTGTTAGAAAGTATAAGAATATGTTGAATTATATATATTATAAGTATTTTAACACATATGAGCTAAGAAATTTTATTATATTATCCATAATCAAAACATATAATTCATAAAATATAAAAATGATTCATAACTTTATGTAAGATAATATGTAAGTTCAATGCTAATTTCTAGTTATCATACAAACATCATATGAATAAAAAAATACATAAAATGTTTTATACACTTATTCAGATTGATTCATGGATTTTGAAATACCATCAAAGCCTACATTGTCTTCAGATGAATGATTGGATGAAGATGTAGATGATCTATGCTATTCTCTATTGTCGATGAATGCACCATTCGAGTCTATATGCATGCTAAACATTTAAGATGTCAAAAGCCTTTTAGATCTACGACTAGGTTCAGTAGACTCCCATCTTGCATTTATTTCTTGTGGCGACAACCTCTTGATAATCTTTGTTGTCTTTGAGCAAAGGCTTCCTCTCTTTGTCAAATTGAAGTCATAAACAAGTATGTCAACATCCTCTAATTTTAAGAGGTCAGTGTGAGGACGAGTTGTATTTTGACCCTTTTTTTTTCTCTTTCTATTGACATGTTTCTCAACCACTATCTCTAGATTGTACACACCATTGAATGGGCGTGTACCTGTTGCATACCAATGCACTTCAATTGCAATAACATCTTCATCTTATTTCTCAATCTTTATAATCTTTGCAATCTAGAATGGATAACCATGTGGATCTTCAATCGCTAAGAATGCAATCATGCTACTCTCCTTAATATCTTGTACTGAACCCCTGTAAAGATATTTCATGGCTTCATGTTGTGCACATGACTTTTGTGAACCAATATACATTTATCTTTCATTTTCTTGTGTAAACTTAATAGCACCTTGAGATTCTTATTGTTCAACAATGTTTCTTTCTTCGGATTCATTTGGCATATTTTGTGGCCAATGAAATGGATTCTTAAAAAATGTATCTTCATTTGTTGAGCTTGAAATTATGTCACTTTGACTATTGAAAAAAGACTCCCACCAAACAAAATCAACAACATCAAAGTACTTATATGTATATTTAATGGAATTTTTTATTTCTTCCAGGCATCCGAATAATCTATTTCTCTATTACACCTCAATGCATTATGGATTTTAACAATTGATTGTAAAAACAATAACTTTGATGCAAGTATTGGATGATCTAAAATGAACTTAAAAAATGCTAAACCTGGTGAAGACCCCCGTTATGCAGTAGTTGAATACTTCTTTCGCCATATAAGTGTTTTCCCATCAAATTTTTTGAAACAAAATTGATGTTGGTAGCTAATGTTGTTAAGTTGTTCAATACATTTTACTTCACGATGTGATCTGTGAATAAATCTTCACATGTCAACAGTTTCTTCTAGTATATGAAAAACAAGCTTTGGAATGTACACTTTCTTAATACATTCAATCAATGATCGTAGGATTCCAACATTTTTCCTCTTCAATGTTATTGAAAAACGACTGAACATTTGATCAATATGATCATGTGTGTGTCCAACAAGAAGGAAACCAACTTTCACCTTTTGAAAGATTCTCAGTTCAACAAGCACGCTTAGATATCCAAATACAATCTGATTTTTATTTTCACGACTAGTGTTGTCCAGCTATAGATAGAGAACTTGAGGAAGATTTCTAGACCATTGAGTGAGCACATGATGAATTATAATGATGGTCGTATTTGCCTCATTATGAATATTTGGAGTTGTGAAGTAAACCCTTGGACACATTTTTCCATTGAAAACCATAGAACCAACCAAGTGGAACTAAATGAAATTATCTTCCTGCAATTTTTTTGGTGTATGGACAAAATGTGGTAGAAGTGTTTTCTTCTGGTCCATGTCATCAATTATCATACCTAAATATTTGTTTGGAACATCATAACAATTCTTCCGATGTTTGTACAACTTTTTCCTTTAACTTGATTGTTGATTTTGATGTTCTTGAAGTGCTTTGACCATGGAATCTACACATGACATAAAATGAAAATATTGATCATTTGTTTTCATAGTTGATAACTATCCAATTAAAAAAAAATAGTAAATACATATCTCTTTATGCCCCTTCATATTTATCTCTTCTTGATTTAAGAGTAGCACATATACTGCAAATCCCCATCCTTGACTTCTTAGGAATACAAACACTGTTGAATTGTTTCTTCCATACTCTTGTAAAATATACATATGTAATAAAATCACCATTTCCTTCAACACCTTCAGCGTATCCTTTGTACAAATTGTAGATTTCCCTCATTGAGAAATTATCTAGAATATGTATTGTGTCTCTATCTGGCATACACTCCCCATGTTTGGAAAAAAAGTCACACATCCATGATAACGCAGTGTTTGTTAATGGCCCACTCTCTCATCCATAATGTACCTTTGAATAAAATGATGGATATTTTTCCAACCTTGTTTGGATTCTTGATAGACGAAGATTACCAATTAAGTGGATTTTTTTGAAAGCCTTTCTGCAAAGTAAAATATTCTCAATGTAATAATCATATCATGTCTTGGTGGATATCATGCATCCCATCAAATATGAATTTTGCATGCTCTTATTCATTGACAAATATGTCTTCCTTTTATTCAAGGTATACACGTAGTCCATGATTTTCAAACAATTATTTTGACAACATTCACTTGAAATCAATTCACTTATGGAAATTGATTTAGTGATAAATTCTTTCCTAGACCTTGTATAACTAGAATGATTTGGATTGATATAAAAAGGTCTAGTCATGGTCCTAGACACAATGTTTCTTTGCAATGTCTTCATTATTTCATCATCCTCACTAGAAGGATTTTCCTCATCACCAGAAGGAATATCAAGCAAAACATTATCAAGAGACTGAACAAGAGAATGTCAATCACCTTGATTTGTCGCAGCTGAATGATTGAGAACATGATCTTCATTCCTAGGTCCATCATCATCTTCATTGATAATCTCATTGATGAGACGAATATCAAACTCACTAGAAAAATGATTACCATCCTCACCAATGTCATTGGATCTTCCATGAAAATATTCACTTGAAGGAAAATCATCATCACCCTTAAAACTATCAATGCCATTAAGATCTTCGTTTGGAGAAAATTTTCCATCATCGTCATCGGTACCTTGAAAATATTCATTTGGAGGAAAATCATCATCAACATTGTGTCCATCATTTACATAATCATCTTCACTACTTTCAAAATCTCCACTTGAGGGAAATTATTCATCATCCTACTTAGTGCCTTCAAATTTTTCATCATCCTACTTAGTGCCTTGAAAATCCTCACTTGGAGGAAAATCATCATCATCGACATTGTTTCCTTTAAATTTCTCACTCGGGAAAGAGTGTCCACCAATAGCATAACCATCTTCATTACTTTGAAAATCCCCACTTGAGGGAAATTCTTCATCATCCTCATCACTGCCTTGAAAATCCTCACTTGGAGAAAAATCTTCATCATCCTCATCGATACCTTGAAAATCCTCACGTAGAGGAAAATAATCATCACCAATATCACTTCCTTTAAATTTCTGACTCGGAAAAAAGAATCCACCATTGTCATAATCATTGTCACTACTTTTAAAATCCCCACTTGGGGGGGATTCTTCATTGTCCTCATTTGTGCCTTGGAAATCCTCACTTGGAGGAAAATCATCATCAATACCTTCAAAATACTCACTTGGAGGAAAATCATCATCACCAACATTGATACCTCTAAATTCCCCACTCGGGAAAGAGTATCCACCATTGTCATAATCATCTTC
>ML805698.1:224282-256846 GCA_009831015.1 Picea engelmannii
TGATCCTTTGCTTACTAATCAGATAGTGAGATGAAAGTCACCAATGGACTATGTAAACATAGATAAAGAACATAATTCAACTCATAAGCATATAACAGAAAGAGAAAAGAAGATCTGACAATAACAGTGAAAGAAGCTTGCAGACTGAACATATTATAGAAAGAATCTCTATCACAATAGCAATATAGTTTAGAACTCAAAATTGAACCCTTTGGTGCTTCAAATGTCTTTGGCTTTATAGCCTTACAAGATGAAATCTAGATCCTTGAAAGATGGATCAGATTTGCTAAAAATAGTCAAACCAAACAAGTGTAGGATGAGATCTTATAAAAATGGATCTAGACTTCTAAAAATGGAAAGTCAAAACAAAATATCCTATCTTAGGTGTCAAACTCTATCTTGATAGCCTTTATATCCTCCAAACTCTTTGACAGATGCAGAAATCCTTCCAAGGCTGATGAATCCTCATAGGAAATTCGAATTTGCCACCTTTGGCAAAAAGACAGTTTTTTTTTTTCTGATCAACTAGGTCACCATTTTCACTTTTCCACCTTCTTAAACATTAAATACATCAAGATAAAACCTTAAATATGATGTATTTAATTATTATGCATCTTTAGAAACCAACCTCGAAAGATTTGGTTGAGAAAAAGTCAAATCTGGGCAAAAATATGACCTCCCTGCCATGTACATGTTTCAATAGTTAAGAGAGAAAAATCTAGGCCTGTTAACTATCGAAAAGATTTTCTTTTGGTGGTTAAGAGAGGCAAAATCTAGGCCTGTTAACCACTGAAACCTGTAACTTTCGAAAAATGGATATGTAGCGAATAAATTTGCATGAGAATCGCAATGACTCGACTTCTATTCCACGAATCCTTGTTCTTCATGAAAAACAAATCGAGAACCTCGATCATTCAACCCAATTTGTTGCCCACACATTCTTTGTCTGCAAAATAAAACTCTTCCAAAACTTGATATGCTTGATGAACTGGAAGCTCTGATTTCGGTGAATGACCTCGATCTCTTCAATAACACCTTGCTCCTGGCATCTCGGTGGATACGTTCGGATCATGCATGTCTTGCTCACAACCTGGCAATTGTCTATTGTCTTCATTTTCTTACGGGACATATCACACAATCCCGATATGTGTGGATGAAATAGTCATTTACAAACACCACCACTCTCAACATATTGATGAACCGTAATGCATGCTAGGATGACGCTTTGATTTACATAACTCATGGCTTAGATGTGGCTCTGTTTGACTTGATGACTTGGCGTGTTAAAGACTTTGACCAGCTGCAAAGCTAACAGTTGTTTTATTCGATTTATTCGGGCGCGTGATGAAACAGTTAATTTCTTTTCATCTTTGGCACTTTCGGTAGTTAACACAACTTCGACTTTTGGGTTTTAGCTACCAAAAGCTAAGGCTTTTGGTAGCCAAAGTAGCTTTTCGTAGTGACACATAGCTACCGAAACCTGTGTTTTAATAAAAACCCCGAACCCGAGTTTTTTGAGACTTTATTATAAACTCCAGCTCTTAAAGACAAACCTTTTAAAATATTAGAAAGGCATTATTAATGACTACCTATCACCTAAATAGAG
This sequence comes from Picea engelmannii, assembly GCA_009831015.1. NCBI lineage: Eukaryota > Viridiplantae > Streptophyta > Pinopsida > Pinales > Pinaceae > Picea > Picea engelmannii. The sequence continues at coordinate 225,889 of ML805698.1, forward strand.
AAAAATGACAGTGTTATTTTAGGAGATAACACCTTCAAAAATTTTATTCAAAAAGCCAAGTTTGAAAGAGAAAGAAGGAGACGTCTTCAAACTGTTGAACTTGATGACACCCTTGATCACTACATTTGGAATGGGCTTGACATTGCTCAGTATAAAGTGATATTAAAGGTGATTGTGAACAACTTGCAAGTATTGTTCCTAAAAAAGAATACTCCCTAGTTATTGCGGATATCCCTCATGGTTTTGCAAATATCCCTCATGGTTATAATATCTGAAACATTGGATATCATACTAAGCCTTATATTTACCAATATTTCAATAAGTTGGTTATGGGATTTAGGGAAGTCACAACATCACAATTTTGGAGATTTCTAGTTTTTCATTCAAACACACAACAAGGATTAGTATAATCAAGCTTCAAGGGAAAAGAAAAGACAAGGATGCAATTTATTTGGTAAGATATTGAAAGTGTATGTTCAACAATTTTATTAATTCACAAGTTAATTGAATTTGCACTTATTTATGTTATAGGCACAAGACTAATATTCATAACTCCAATAGAGAACCATTTAAACGTGATCTTGAGAGTATACATCTCACAACCTGGACAAAAGATGATTCTTATAATTCTATTATTGTCAATGTAAAGGATGGAGAGAATCCTAGTGGTTTTTTGATTTACAATGTTGTGGTTAGAAAGCTAACATAAGAGGAAAAATATTTGAAAGGAGAGATGGTTAACATTTATCAAAAACCACAAGAATGAATTAATTATCTTATAAATACATTTTCAAATGAAGAAGATTGGGTTTTGGATTTGTTCTCGGGTTCACGTAAGAATTATGATCTAACATATATGAAATTATACTTCAATCTTATATCATTTGTAATTTATATCTTTTTACAGTATTTAACTTCATTATTTATTTTGTATTTGGTGATTAGGTGCAACATTAGTGTGTTGCTTACAGAAAGGAAGAAATTGCATAGCCATTGAAAGTAACCCAATATAGTACAGTTTTATTCAACAAAGAATTAACGTTATTCCAGTTCTTCCAGATGAAATTCAAGAAGTTGGCTTGAAGAAAGGAGATTTTAGTGAATCAAAGGTGGAAAAAAGGTCAAAGGAACCTCAAGTACCATTAGGAGGATTGATTGAAAATGATCACTTTGGAGAACTTGTGGATATCAAAGACCCAATGGAAGAGAAAAATGACACAATGGAAGCACAAACTGATGTCGAAGAAGATGATAATGTGTCTGTTGAGAATGATGAATTTGGGATATATGATATTATTGATTAGTTTTAATATTCCCTTGAAGATGATGCTCAATTTGCAATTTTTTTATGAGCTATAGCTGTAATGTTTTGACTTTCAGATTTTAAAATAAGAATGAATATGTATCTATTGTTGTTTTATGATGAATATTTTTTAGTGTTTTATTTTTCCTTTTATTTGTATGTGAATCACTATACTAGGGAAAATTTTATTAAATGTTGTCTTTTTTTCAACTTCAAATGTATAAAAATATGGAAAAAAAAATGTTCATTTTTTTATAAAAATTTCAATTTTTTTGTTCAATTATGTTCATAAAAATGTTTTATTTCACATGTTATTTTAAATGAATAGATACCAAAATATATAGATTTTTTATTATATATGGCTGTAAAATGTACATTGTTTTGCTAAATATTAAAAAATAGTGTTATTTAACTACAATTATTTTCTATGTATTGAAGTAAAGGTAAACAATGTGTTAAAAATGATTTTTCCACTATATTTTAAAAGTATGGAACAATAAATTAATTAAGGAGACACAATTATATGAAAAATCATAATTTCAAAGAAGTAAATGGTAAAAAATATTTTTAAGATTGAAAGAAGCATGGAAAAAAGACTAAAAACACCATTGAAATTTTTTTTTAGAAAAACTTGAAAATAGATGAAAAATAAACATTTAAAAAAATAATATGCAAACATTGTGGTCAAAAAATTTAAAATATTGAAAAACCACCTAAAAGGGGGCGGGGAGGGAGGGGAGGATGCTACTGGTAGCACCATTTTTAAAAATGGGATAAAAAATGTGACCCCCCAAAAAACGAGAACTCTGTAGAGTTCTCGTTAAGTTGGTAACTATGTTGAAATCCAAAAATAATTCTTGTGTCTTTTCAAATGAGACTCCATCTCCTTATATAGACCTTGTCTTTTGCTTGCTTCTTTGTTTTAGGTGGCGTACCCCTCAAGTTAAGGTATTTTTACACTTTTCTTCACCCAATGGTAGCTTACCCCTTAACTTAGGGTCTTTTACCCCCCCTTGTTTTTTCCCCATGAACACATTTAGACCAACTGCTTTCCTCTTTGTGTCCATTAAGGCCCCACGACTCCACTTTGGTTTGGGACTATGGCCTACAAGGAGCCCCCCTAAGCCACTATGTCCCTCCTCCATTGGGATCAAAGGGGAGGGGACATAACAGTCCTCCCTTACCGAGATTGCTTGTCAAGTAACCGCAAACCAGGATGTTGCAAAATATGCTCGCTCTCCCACGTGGCATCCTCTACCAACAAATATCTCCACCTGACACAATACTCTCTGATCACTATGCTCCTCAATCTCCTCTCCCGGACATCCATAATATCCTCGGGAGTCAACAACATATGTCCCCTCTCATATATTGTCTGTAACTCATTAGAAGTAGTAACTTGTGGTCCCCACGCCCTCTAGAGGCAGGACACATGGTAAACATTGTGACATTGGCTACCCTCTGGAAAATCCAACTCGTAAGCTACCTCTCCATCTATTTGAAACACCCTGAAGGGACCAAAAAGGCATGGCCTCATCCTATTATCGCCACCTCTCCTCCATGGAGACAGTCTAAGTGGTTGCACCCTCAAGTACACCACATCTCTGATCTCACATCTATGCTCCACCCTGTTCCTGTACATGCTCTGTCTATCTTGGATGGCCTGTAAGCTATCATGAGTGGTATCGTTGCAATTATTTCCTCGATATAACCACTCAATCCATGACCTCACGTAATCATGTTGATGCTCATCCGCTCGTCGATCCACCATATATGCTCGATCAACAATCTAAATGTAATCATTGTTCTCCCACGTTTTCCCTATAATGGACAAATACTGCAAAAACTCACTGTCCTCAAGACCCCTCCATGCAAAATTCCCTTGAACTTGCTCATATGTGGAGAAGTTAGAAGAGTCCCAAACTACCCTATATGATGTGAAGCACCCTTCATTTATAGCACTAATATACTTGGTGCTCACCCAAGAACCTGGCAGACTATCCCTAATGAACCAAGAAATCATAAATTGTCGAGGCTCGGTCAACCCCCCAAAATACCGCTCCTCCAAGAAACCAAACATATGCACCCCAAGAGTAAACTATGGAGAGCACAAATTGGTCATCCCATATGTGTCGGTTGTTGGGATATCAACATCCACAATCCCAGGGCCCCATGCTAGTCTCAAAGAGGAACCATCATGTTGATGATGCATCCATCCAATCATCATCATCTAACCAATTTTCTCAAACTGTGCTCTCCTCTCTTGGAACTCCCTATCATGGATCATACTCGACCAAGACATCTCAGTGAAGTCAACGCCTGTCAATCCATGATTATCCTCTCTCTTGGTTATCATGAGGGAAAACACAAACTCCACAAATCCTCTGATCTCATCCTCATCATGATGTAGACCAATCACTACCTCAGATCTATCGGTCGTCAACCTCAACCCATCACTCTGATGAATGACAGGATCCCACCACCAGGCTGGAAGTCTACCACCCCCAATGTCTGCTTTTGAAAACTCTATGAACTGCTCCAATAAGGTTTGAGACTCCCACTGTGCACCATGTATGATGATCACCAAGTTTTGATGGATGGTCTATGTCGCTCCTACGAGGCTACCTGTCCCACTCAATTGACTCAGGTGATATTCCCACGACCTGCTGAGGGCATCAAACCACAAAAAAATATGCCTCAACAACTTCTTTCAAGACTGGAGAGTGACTAACGTGTTGGTCAACTCCAAGGGCATGACCAAGATCGCATTATGATATCTGGGAACAAGCATGTGTGTATCCTGCTCCCTGATCCTCATCTGTTGACACCCTCGATGAGGCTCAATCATTGGGATGTATGCTTCTCCCCGAGGCTCACCCATCCCCTCTTTGATCCTGGGTAACCTCAAATCAATGGTGTGCTCGTGGCCTCTATTAGGAGGTCTCCCTGGAGGAAATGTTGCAAATCTCCATTGTACACTATTGTAGGCCAATGAATAATCATGCATACCATTGTACACCATTACTCCCTCCTGTCCCATCCAGTGTCATGTGTACAGTATTGAACCCAAAACTTTGTTGATGATGGTTGTATCTGTATCCCAAAGTGTCTCCATGTTTGTCATGTACATGTCCGCCCAATCCATGGACACATATACTTCCTTGTGGGCTAGTCCAGAAGGAAGGTGCTCGACTATCTCTTGAGCCTCTAATGTGCTCTCCAGAAGAAAGGACTCAAGATCCCTAAGAGAGAAATCCAAACTCTCAGAGTCATGTCTCCTCTTAAGTACTGGAAACTTGGAATGCTCATCGTCTGAACTCGTCAGGAGAGGCTCCTCCCTCATATCATGCATGACACTCACACATGCATGTATCATGGTTACCAAATATGATGGAGTCTCTATTGTAAGTGGTGAAGAGTGTACCAAGATCATTTGATAACGTAGCTCCTCAACCTCTCCTTCCTTGTCCTCAACAAACTTGAGAGAAAGGTCCCTATTCATAAACAGTTGTAAGTAGTTTGACTTCAACAACTCTAGTGCTTCTTTGTCGATGTGTAAGTGAAAACTAGTAACTCCACCTTCCACTCCATTGTGTCTCTCCTCTATCTGAGCTATATGCATCATATCCTTAATGAATCTACGAGCTCCATTGGTCCTGGTTAAGACCTATGTGATTCAATCCTCGATCACCAACAAGCGATCCTCCAAGTCACACAGTGCTAGCGGTCTTTGTCTAACCACATCCAAATGGTCTCGACCGTTTCTTGTAAGAGTGATCTCCTCATCATCATCACTTGATGCACTAGGTGATACCATGTTATGATGGGACTCATGTGTGACATCGTCCTCCACACATGGCTCCTGAGAAGAAGGGCCCATGTCCCCGGGTGATCTCTCAAACATCTATTCTTCGTCATATGTGGGTATCCTCATTCCCTCATCATCATCACCATCATCGTCATAAGTGTCAAGAGTGGGATGGGATATTGAATGATCATCATAGATGGGTGCTAGCACACCCTTTTCATCATAATCATACTCAATGTATGTGTCATCAACATGTATGTCATAGGTGTTGGTGTCATGGATCTCATAGGACAATGCTAATGGTGTACAAGGTGTTGTTGTGACATCATCCTCATAGTCATCATAGGTGGGACAAGACATTTCCCCCTCATCATCAGTACCAATGATAAACCTCATTAGCATGCTAGTGTCAACGGTCTCATCATGGACCACTGCTTGGTCCTCCTCTTTGCTCACCTTCTCATCATGGTTGGATGCATTGTCCTCCACATGAGAATGTGCTCGTGCCAACTCCTCACGTACTTATTGATTTTCTTTCTTCAATATTCATCTTGTGCCATTGAAGGAATCCTCATCTAAATATTCAAGCCAGCTTCCATACTTGATGCTGCAATAGTCTCATAAAGACATGGTTGCATAAAACTCTTTACCCAATGCTAGATACTCCAAATAATAGGGCATGTACTTTCCTACCGCTAGTTCCCACTTGATTTCAACCATGAGCTCCTTCTTAGTCTTCATCTTTCCAACATTATTATGATGTCCTTGAACTCAGTTGAATGCTACAGATATCTCTTCCATTGAAAACCCCTCAGGCTAGCAAAATCACCTACTTTGAAACCATTGTAATAACCCTAGGGTTTCTAAGGGCCTAAGCCAACCGATAAACAATTTAATTTGTGAAATTTTTTCCACACAATACTTTACCATAACGAGTCTTGAATAACACCAGTAATTGTTTTATAGTAACAATAGCATAAGAGATACCAACCTTCAGTGATATTTAAACCAGCAAGGACAGTATCCAAAAGCAATGTCTAAAACTAGTACTAATATTATCCAAGTAATATTTATACAAGCAGTCAACAATGTTCCAAAAATCAATAGCCAACAATATCCAATATGGCAGTAATAATATCCAAACTAGCAGAAACGCTCTTAAGAGGTTGTTGTCCAAATTTATCATACCAGTAACATCAATCACCAACAATTTGTAGTAGCAGTTTTTATAACAGAAGTGTGTATAAGTTAACCCTAGCCTCTACCATAGCATTGAACAATTAACCATGTGCTTAAAAGACTCTTGGTTGAGCTCCAACTCTCCCAAAATGCTCTCATTGTCCTTTTTTCATCTCTAATTTCCCTCGGTTTGAACTTTCCAGGATGTTATGGGGTTCGTCCCTTCCTATAGTTGTTGGAACAAGCCTGTAACAGATTGTGGCACCCTTCTTGCAGTTGTATCCTTCTCCACGATTCCTATGCCAGATTTCCCCACATGTGCAGATTCCGTAATTGACTTGTTGTAGTTGGTAATGGGTAGAGGTTGAGCTAGGTTGAGCTTTTAACCCATTGAAACGCAACAGAGAAGGGGATAAACAACCCTTAAAGGACTGAGGTAACTGACTGCCAAATCCAAGACATAAAAACACCTTAATCCTCCCCAACAGTTATGTCCCTCATCGGCTATGCTTCTAGTGAAAAAGTGAACAAGGGTTGAGCTAGGGTGAGCCCTAGGCCACACCGAAACTCAATAGAGAGAGGGAGGGTTTACCCACCCTCCAAGGGACTGAGGCAACCACCTCCAAAAATCAAAAGAGAGAACTCCAAAAATAATCCTTGTGCATTTTCAAATGAGCCTCCATCTCCTTATATAGACCTTGTCTTTTGCTTGATTCCTTGTTTTAGGTGGCTTACCCCTTAAGTTAAGGTATTTTTACCTTTTTCTTCACCCAATGGTATCTTACTCCTTAAGTTAGGGTCTTTTACCCCCCTTGATTTTTCCCCATGAACAAATTTATACCAACCACTTTCCTCTTTGTGTCCATTAAGGCCCCATGGCTCCCCTTTGGTTGGGGATTATGGCCTACAGGGATCCCCCCTAAGCCATTATGTCCCTCCTCCGATGGGATTAAAGGGGAGGGGACACGACACATCCGTTATCACATAAAGTTGTGGGAGGGTCAAAAAATCATTTTTAGTTTTTTTGTTGAGTCATAGGTTCTTTTCAGATTTATGCTGTCCATCCTAGAGTCATTTTCAATTTTATTTCAATAAACCAAGTCTTTTAGCATTAGTCTAGGGTCTTGTGGTGGGGTTATGTCATGGGTCAAATTTGAAATTATCATAACAAAGAGTGTTTGTCCCTTAGCAATCACATATTTCTTATTAACATCATTACCTTGACATCTATCTCTTATAAGTTGTGTCAAGTACCTCCATATGTCACTTTACTTGCTCATGATGTCAAATCAGTTTGTAACTTAAGTGTTGTTGACTCATTAGTAGAGTTTGCAACGCCCTCAAAGTACCCTTTTTATTTATGATAATCATCTCACTTTCTGACATGACATGAGATTGTATTTTTTCAAAGATTAGTTGCAATAGCTTACAGGGATCATAAATGGAAAATCCTATCAGTTTCTTTGAAGCACTCAAATCGAATTTTGAATCAGGCGCTGCAAACTATGACTGGCACTACAAACTTCATTGCGAACTGGTGGCAGAGGATGGTTGGCGCTTCGACCACTTGAAGTTGTTCCTAAGCAAATCTGGCGATGCCAGTAGTTAGCTCCAGGCTACCAGGTACTCCATGAACTTTCCCACCTTCTTTTAAGGTTTGGAAAGGGTTGGGTGACTATTTTTTTTGGTGGCACTGCAAACTCCTGCCTGGCGTTGTGAACTTTCTCAGAAATTGTTGATTATCTCCAAAGATCTTTCCTCACACCCTGAATTTGGTTTTTGAAATCTATAAAACACCTTTTTGTTCAACCACCACAGTCATTGTTCATTTATAGTTGCTTCAATTATCCAACCAAGGTTTTCCAAAAAAAAATCTCTAGCGTTGTGAACCTTGCACAGTCAACCTAGTGTTGTGAACTCTATGTTCTAGCACTTATTGCAAAAAATTGTTTGTTCCAAACTTGGTTATGGTCCATACTCCTGGTTGATCTGATGGAATTAACCCTGATGGTATTCATTTGAGTCTATCTTAGATGTTTTGTCCCTGTGCAAACCTAAAACTCATAAAGTTGTCATATCAAATATATTGGGCTTGTTTCACAAATAATTTTCCAGTATTCTTTTCCTTATTCCCCATAGTTGAAAGCATACCTAGTCTCATTCTTGGAGGGCATTAAAGCTTTAAATTACAAATTTCACACCCCTGCTAATATTTCAAAGGAGTCTTACCCTAAAACCCTAACCCTTGTTGCTATGTTTTACCTGTGAGAAAACATTTAAACTTTGTGCCGAGGTTTTTCTAGCTAGCATTGATGCATAATCAACAGAAGAAAATTTAAAAAGGAGGGGGCATTGTGAGGACTAGTCCCTATGACATGCAGTTTTTTTTTGTGGAACCCATGATTAGGGAAGTCTTCCAAAGAGTGGGTTGTTTTAATTTCTGTCAAAAATGCACAGGGGGCACCCCGAGGTAGCTAGGGAATTTTTCCTGAACTTTGATGGGACCAAGACCAAGGTTGGGGTAATTGAATTTGAGATATATTAAATGGCCATAGCAGTAGCTACTAAAATACATAATACTAGGTAAACATGGTTTAAATCCATGAACCTAAATGCAGCCTTCTCCAAAGAATTCCTCAAACCAGAATATCAAGGAGACAACTTATCAAAAGGAGTGCCCAAGAGCCATATGATTGAAGGTTTTGATAAGATGTTGAGGGTAATCAAAAGATACTATACCTGTGAAGGGAGATTCAACATGATTTATCAGTACCACATAAGAATTTTGTTGCACTTCATGGGCAAAGACCTTATTAATATTCCTTTTTATTTGTTTAGGAGTATTGGAAAAATGGATAACAGAGGCCAGACTAAGTCTAAGGAAGTTGATACAAGTTTTTTTTCATTCAGGGCTGATTAAAATGCTTGTGATGGAGGAATTAAAGAAGAAAAGCATTAATTGGGAGGAATTCATTACTTCACACTTTCAATTAAATATTTCTCCTACTCCACAGTCCAAGGTACAAATCCCTCTTCGGGATGACATGACTGTACATGCAAAGATCAACAAGAAGAGGAAGAGCATGGATATTTTTAAAGATGATGAAACAACTAAGGAACAAGAAGGAGAAGGAGGATATTATCAGTCTCCACAAAGAGAGGTCTCACCTAAACCAGCTCCAAATTCAGTAGAGACTCTATCAACCAAAGCCATTGGCTCGAAAGGAAGGAGGTTACTTTTCTCTTCACCATCTGTTGCACATAAAGCTAAGGCTAGGATACCTTTCACTATATCATCAACAAAGTAGGAAAGCATTGTGAAAGAAGACACAGTGGAAGCTACAATCAAGATAAAAGGTAAAGGTAAAACTGTACCTATTAAGGAGCACATCTAGGTTATAGACATAACTACTCCTCGAGAAAACCCTAGCTTTAAAAGGATGAATAGACAACTTAAAGAGGCCAGAGTTGAAATTGCTAAATTAAAAAGGGAGGAGTTAGTTGAAAAGAAGAAGTTAAGTGACCTCATGGATATGTATCATGGGACTCTTTTAAAGTCCAATTTCATAGCTAAAAGATTTAGACCTCTCCACGAGAAGCTTAAGAACTTGTACAGACATAATATAGCCTACCAACGTTAGACCAGGGGGTTAAAGATGGAGTTGCAAACTTACAGGGAAGAGCTAGCCAAGAGGAATTTGGATGTGTTGACCCAAGTTGCCACAAGAAGGAGTTCCAGACTCAGAAAGTAAAAAAGATGAAATGCCTTAAAAAAATTTCAGTTTTGGACAATGCCTGTTTCTTGCATTTTTTAGATTTTGATGAAGCATGATGCCTATGATTAAGTTTTTCACTCATACACTAGGTAATGATTTTTTATAACATCTCTAGCTCTGAAGATGGTTTTTTTGGTGTTTTTGGGGCTCTACTGGATATATTAAGTAGCTACATGAGAGTTCACAATGCCTGGCGCTGTGAACTGGTTTATGCAGTTAGGCGTTGTGAACTGGTTGATATAGTTGGTGCTATCGAATTTGTTGCGAACTCCTGTTTTGAATATTTCAAGGGGATCATCGGTTTCCATATGGCTAGAGGAGTATGGGACAACTGCTTGGATGTCAGTTGAAAGTTGGAGGGACACCTGACAAGAAGAAGATGCGCTCAAGGGACACTAAATCATGCATATTAAATATGTTAGGGTGTGGCCAACATTAGCCTAGTTTGTAGCAGTTTGTTATTTTTTATTGTACAACTATAGTTACTTCAACTCCAGACATGGAAATCCTATGCTAGAGGGTGGGATTCGAATTGTAATGCTATCATTCGCAATCTAGGCTATAAAAGAGGCATTAGAATTCATTAAGGGGTTCGAATGGTTAATATGAGACTCTTTTTGTAGTGTACTGATATAACAAAGCCAAACCTGGATTTTTATGTATCAAACTTGAGAATTTTTGTCTAATAGAAGTCAACTTATTTCCTTCCATCTTGCTTCTCTCTTACTCTAAATTTACTATCATTGAATGCTTCAATTGATATTTTATAGTTGTATTATAATGGAGGTTTGATTGTGATGTTGTTATAATTGTTCTCAGAGTTTAGACTTTGACTAAAGAAGTTCTTGTGTCTAAAGTTTTTTCTTCATTAGTTTGCTAGTAATGCCCGATGCTAACAGTAGACTCACTTCATCTTTCTCATTAAAATTTTTCCTTCTATCCACCTTACTCTTTAAAACTCCTATCTAAGTTATAGAAGACCTCATTTGCTGATGCATATTATCTAGAACTTTCTGTGATTTACATTGTTGGGATGAGTTTTATCCATTTGACAATTTATCTTAAAATTTACCTTACAAACCTACCGATGGGTACTGAGCTTACACTTTAGCAGTCAAAATGTTACTTTCAGTGCTAACAACATCTACTCCCTACTTTTATTTACATTCAAGTTTAGCAATTAGAACCTTTGAATCAATGGCCCTTTCATGATGTCACAATTCATTGGGTAATGGTTAAGGACACTTTATCGCACTTATTAAACACCCAAGGGAAGAATCTTTGTAGATGGGGTCAACACTTAGCACATATCCTTGTCCATTTTCATCACTATCAAGTAAATCTTCAGACTTTTCCACATCTTTGAGAGTACTTTTGTCATGGATCAATATCCTAGATGCCTTGCATATTTATGTCTGTGTTGGTTTTTGGAAAGCATGTACTTAAACCCCATGATGGAAGGTTATTGGGAACAAAAAAGGAAGACACTAGGCAAAGGAAAAAGAGTGGGCGATGCTCATTGGAACAAAAAACCATTCCTAAATATACTATCATTGTGTAGCATGGGATTTTCCTTTGGTAGTAAGCAATAGAATTCGTAATTTGTGACAAGATCCTTGATTGATGTTGGGAAGGGAAATGCTCATGAAAGTGAAAGTAATCTTGGGAAATATATGATCTTTTGAATGTTGGTTTCTTTAAATGGTGGGATATGTTATTCTAAACTATACGGGAAATGAGAAGTTTCCACTTATGGAAAATCCATGAGATTGAGAAAGTAGAAAAATTGCCACAAATCCTTTGGATTTGATTCATCGAAGAAAACAACACATGGTTTGTTTGGGTTAATAAACTCACCCATGTCCAAGTTCCTTGAGGACCATCATGATCATTGTTATTTCTCATGTATTCTTGACATCGTGGGTCTACAAACTCATGATCAAGGAGACAAGAAGTTTAGGGTTACATAGAAAATTTTCATAAGGTGGCATTATAGTGATGACAACAACACATTAACAAGGTGTCTGACAATACCAAATATTTTGTGGCTTTAAAGTACACTGCTTGATTTTCTTGAAATGTTCAAAATGGTACAACCTTAAAATTAAACATGATGATCAAAATTTGTATAAATGACTAAGGTAAATTTCCTCATTGTTAGTCTTTTATGATAACCCTGTTATAGCAACAAATTCACACATGTTGAGTTAAATTATGAAAGCTCAGGTTTGATCTTGCGTAACTAAGAGGGAAGTCCATTGTCACCTCACCAACCCTCTTTCACTTTAGGCCAGCTCTCCTTTAGCTCAAGAGGGTTTCCTTAGATTAATATTGCTAGGACTTGAGGGAAGGAAGATTAGTGTGGAGATTAGAGTCTAGGAAAAGTGAGTTTGGGAAGCTTTAAAGTGTTGGAGAAAAATAGTTGGAGGTCTGAAGATCAATGTCTTTTCATTGAGCGTATGGAGTCAACCATGCAACAACTTGGAGGTTGAACTAGATGAAGTAATAAGAGGTAGAGTCTAAACCCTAAGGTTCAAGCACGTTTGGGCCTTAGGATTTAGACTTTGAGGAAGAAGGTACCTAGGGTGCAAGCACGTTTGGGCCATAGGTGTCATTTTCCCCTTATTTTATCTTCATTTAGGTCAAGGATCAAAGTCCAAGGTTAAAATCCTAAAGTGCAAGCAATTTTGGGCCTTGGATTTTAACCCTAACAAGGACGTTTCACAAACTTGGACAATAAATACTTTCTGAAGGAGAGAAGCACTTATGTCTCCTTCCCAAGGTTTCAACAAGATAGAGAAACTTGCAACAAGATAGCAATTAACAGTTTTAACATTAGCAAGAGATAATAAATTACAACAAATTGCTTACTCCTTCCAAGTAGCTAAACCATTCAAACCCTAGTTACAGAAAACACCCATCCAAGAGAGAAAACCATCCACAAAAATCCTTCTCCAAAAATGGCACATGAGTTCCAAGAGCTAGAAAATTTCAGACCTCTTGAGCGGAAAAATCCCTCAAGTTGTGATGATGAAAATGAGTGAATTGTATCTCTATTTATAGGGGAAAGGCTCAACTTCCTCTTACATTAAGATAATAATTTTTAGACTAAATTCCCCTAATCTATCATATGGAGGGGCAAAAGGCCCTCTACACCAATTAAATAATCTAAAATAATACAAAAATTAGGGCTTTTTCATGCCACCTGTACAACAATTAAGGGATAAAAACCCTCAAAAGTGACCAAATCTTACACAAATGAAGGAAATGGGGAGCGTTGATGCAACGTCTAGCCTCCAAAAACCCTTCCACAATCTAATATTCTACAAGTAACGGTCCAGCAATGGAGCATGGTGCTTCAAGTAACAATTCAACCCCCAAAAATCCTTCAAAGTATGCCCCCAAATAGTGCACGTGGACTTCACATGTGAAAAACCCCTCAAACAGACGTCGACTCTGCCTGCACTGGTCCCTTCAAGTTGGCTCCAACAAAATTTAATATTAATAAAACACCTTTAAGATCATGTAGGTTGGCTCCACCATCTTCTTAAACCCATATCAACTTTTAAGACATGTGAGGTCAGCCTTAAACCTGATTTAGGTCGACTGAGCATCATTTTTTTTAAATTAAATGAATTTTTGGGTCAACCTTGGCTTAATTCCAGCGTCCCCATATAGAAGAAGAAGAAATTTGAATGTCCACGAGGCTAACAATATCCTATGGGACAGACCGCCTCATACATTGATTTATGCATTTTAGTCATTTTCCTGTTCAGCTTGATGATGAGATCTCCCACTTTCTCCACAGTCCCCTCGTTGAATAAATTATTCACCATTCCTTTTATCACACAGAATTTCTTCAAGACAGAATTTCACCATTCCTTTTATCACACAAGTCTGTTGGGGGCCTCTTCCATAGTGCTTGCACTTTTAGGCCAAATTTTTGAGGATGCTTGGGATATTTGAACATGTTCTAAAAGATAATTGTTGCATCCATCTGAAATATTTCCATGACATGTGAAGATGTTGTAGAAAATTGTCAAACTTCATCATGAAAACATTTCAAAGCCAGTTGCTACAAGTGTTACTACTATGTTGTCCAATAGTGTCCAGGGTATCCCTTATCACTTGTGCCCATATTTGAAAGCACTCATTATTGATTCTCCCCATTTTAAACCCCTTTTAGGCTCAGAACTGAAATCAATCATGTTTTGTTTGGTCAACATATTGGTTGAATATGTTCAAGTATACTATGAATTTGGAAAATGCAAACTCAAACCCATAAAAATTATGATTTTCCTTCCAAGTAATTATGCATTATGGCTTGATTACTGGATGTAGCTACAAGTCTCCCATAATATCCTTAAAGTATGTTCATATGTTGATATATAGGTTGGTATTACAAAGGAACGAACAAGATAGATCTGGGTATGAGGAAACATCATGAAAAGTCACAATTTCATCTAGTTATGTTTCACTATTCTCATGACATATAGGCCACACCTGATCTTATTCCATTGTTGGGGCATCATTTGTGAGAAAAATGAATGATCTAGCCACAAGTAACTCATAATATATCTCTGCTACCACTGCAATAATTATGATGGATTAGACCTGCCCCAGTGTCGATGTAGATAATGCCTTCAACATATTAGGGATTATTACAGATTACCTACTGAAGACTTCTTCCATGATGATTTTGAGAGATAATTTCTTACTACAGGTATCCTTTCAAGTGTGCGTTGTGACTAAAAATAAGTATTCCTGGGCGCATACAGCTCCAAAAACCCTTAACACCAGTTTTTCTGAAAAATAAGACCATTCAAGCAACCTCTCAACATGATGGGGTTTCACATTGTGAAAACAGACTATAGTTAACAGGAAAACGTCATCTTATTCTCCATACATGTAATAAAACTCAATAAAACTTAGAAAATATACAACGAAACTCAAAAATTGGAACAAAGACTCAAAACCACAAATGGAATAAGAGAATCAGAAAAAATATGTTGAATCCAAACATAGTAGGTTGCTTTTGTTGAAAACTAAGCTCAGACAAAATATTTTGAATCCAAATAGACTTGGTGGCAGCATTAACAACACCTCGGTGCTCTTCCTCTGTAGAAGAAATAATGATGGAATCTTGTTTCTTGCTAGACCAAGCAACGAGACCAGAGCCAAGATGGAAGGCATAGCCATAGGTGGACTTGTGGTCATCAAGAGCACCAACCCAATTAGAGTCAATATAACCCACTAAATTTGTATAACCGTGAGAGGAATAATGAATTCCATATGTGTGTGTCCCTCTAATGAAGCGAAAAATTGTTTTTGCAGATTTCCAATGAAGCTCATGTGGTTCCTGCATGAACTGAGAAACAAACCCAAGTGCATAAGAGATATAAAGACCATTGTGAGTCAAGTACAAGAGGTTGCCAACAATTTTTCGATACAATGTTGCATCAACCAAAGGAGTGGAACACTTGGCTGACAACTTTACCCCTAAAAAAAATGGCGTGGGTGCAGATTTGCAATCCAACATGTGAAATTTGTTCAAGAGATCCAAGGCATACTTGGACTGAGGGATACTTATCACAGATGTAGACTGAGTGATCTATAATCCAAGGAAGTAGTGAAGAGGCCTTAATTTTTTCATATCAAATTGTTGATAAAGAGTAGACTTCACATGATTGATCAAGGCAGATGAACTCTCAGTGAGAATGAGATCATCCACATAAAGAACAAGGAGGATAAGGGAATCATTTTATTGCAAGATATAGACATTTGAATCACACTGGCAATGAGAAAATCCTTGGGAGAGAAGAAAGGAATCCATATTCTCATACCAATCCCTAGGAGCTTGTTTAAGACCATACAAGGATTTTTTAAGTTTGCACACAAGTGAAGGGTATTGGATAAAACTAGGTGGTTGTTCCATATATATTTCTTCTTGTATATATCCATGAAGAAAGGCACCTTTGACATCCATCTGGTGTACCATCCACTTGCGGGTTGCAACTAGAGAGAGAACAAGGTGAATATAATTCATTTTAG
Source organism: Picea engelmannii (assembly GCA_009831015.1). Taxonomy (NCBI): domain Eukaryota; kingdom Viridiplantae; phylum Streptophyta; class Pinopsida; order Pinales; family Pinaceae; genus Picea; species Picea engelmannii. The sequence goes on from ML805698.1 coordinate 242,006, forward strand.
CCACGGGTGCAAAGATTTTAGAATAGTCAATTCCCTCAACTTGAGAAAAACCTTTAGCAACCAATTGAGCCTTATACATCTGTTGCATACTTGGTTTGATATACCCGCTTGCATCAAACCAATTTGTTTCCTTTTGGAAGAGGTACCAAGTCCCAAGTGAAACTATTTAAAAAGGAATTATACTCATCTTCCATGGTTGTATCCCACTCTACAATACCATGGGCCTCATTAAAATCCTTTAGAACTGAAGCACTAGCCATGAATACTTGAGGAGTCCTTTAAAGAGAGGACCTTGTTCTTCTTTGACCCCAATTAGGAAGTGATGGAAGAAATTCATTACATTTTTCTTCAATAGCACAATCATCGGCTGGTGAAGTTAATTCAAAAGAAGGAAAATCATACAAAGATACAAGATGTCGAGGGGAATGTTCATCAAATCGAACACTCCTATTGATGATCAACTCATGTGTGTCAGGATCAAGTAATCTATACCCTTTAACATCATCAGGGTAGCTAAAATATAGGCAAGGCTTACTTTGTATGTCCATTGCCTTGCGTTTTTCTTTGGGAATGTGGGCCCAAGAATTACACCCAAAGAGTCTGAGATGGGTTACAAAATGTTTTCGTCCACTCCAATCTTCTTTCGGGGTCACCCCTTGGACAAATTTGTGAGGCATGCGATTTTGAACATAGTTGACATGATTAATGGCTTCAGCCTAGAACTATGGTGAAAAACCTTTAGAATGGATCATGAAATTGACCATCTCCTTCAAGGTGCAATTTTTTCTTTCAATGACACCATTTTGTTGTGGATAATATGGTACAAAATGTTGTATTTGAATTCCTTGGCACAATACTCTTCAAATATGTGGTTGAAATATTCACGGCCATTATCTATCTATAAGCATTTGATAGACTTTCCATATTTCTTTTCAACTAAGGCTTTGAACATAAGAAAATTGTCAACAACCTCACTTTTTTTCTTTAAAAAATAGACCCAAGTGTGTATGGAGTAGTCATCAATGAATGTCAGCAAATAGTGGGCTCCTTGAAAAGACAAGGTAGGAAAAGGGACTACAATGCCACCGTGAACAAGTTGAAGAGCTTTTGAATCTCTCCAAGATTTTCCTTTATCAAATGTATCTTGAGGATGATTGCCAAGAACACACCCAATGCAAACACCATCAACAAAGGAGATGTGTGAAAATAGCGATAGTTTAAGTGACCAAATCGATCATGCCATAATTTACTAAACTCATTTGAGTGAGCAAGTAATACATTGGTAGGAGACTCTTGCACAAAATGAGAAAATGAGTACAAGTGTGCATGATCATCCACTTTCCCTATGGAAATAATTTGTGAGAGATCCTCAATTTAACGAACAACAACAAAATTAGGAGTCAACAATATTGTCCTCCCTGAACCATAATTTGCAATCTAATAAATTGAGAGAAAAATAGTTCAAAGATTAGGAACACATAAAATATTGTTGATCATGCCATATATCAGCTCAATGGACCCTTGCCCATCTATAGCCAAAGGTGAAGAGTTTCCCATATAAATATTCTCTATATTGCATCAATTTATGGAAGAAAACAAATCTTTATGTGCAACCATGTGATGAGTTTCTCCATAATCAAATATCCATTCATGTGGGGAGTATATTGCAGCAACAAAGAGAGTTTTGGCATTTCCTGTACTATTGCTAGAAAAAGATGGATTGACATTTAAATTGTGTTTCATTTCTTATCTAGATGTATGTCAGTGGCCTCCCACCTATTCCAACTGGCTCATTTTGGCAGTGTTTCAGTTTAGCAGTTTTTTCCTAGCTTTCAGGTCCTTGACTTCCGGGGCCGTTTTGAGGCCCTAAACAATGTTTTTAGCGCTTTCCACGATCTATTTGCAAAAAGAGACAAATTTTGATGACAACATGTGTATTCCTCGGATAGACCTTTCCAACAGGCTATAATGCACCTAAAACGAAGATCGTATGCAAAAGTTACAACCCTGGGAAGTTGATGTACTAACTTACCCCAACAGGGCACACATGACTTTTGGCGCTTCATCTCCTAGGGTTAGGTTTTTGGATGTCTAGGGTTTTTGACATTCATGTTTATTGTAAAAAGGCCTTCAAAGCATCATTGTAATCATCTTCTTGCGAATGAGCGCAACCGTCACATCTCTTCTTAGAGATAAGCCACCACCATTCTAGCAAGCTTGTTTTCCGCTGCATTTTACAGTTTCGGCTTATTTCCTTATTGAATAGAAACCATTTTTACTGTATATCTGTTATTCTATGCTAAGCATATTTTAATAATAATCTGTGTTCATTTCATTCTTCTCATAAAATCTGGATCAATTTCTGAAGACAAGACAACCAATTTCTTGAAGCATCGAGATTCTGGATGACCTTTTTTTCCACAAAAGGCACATTTAAGAGGAATTTTATTTCCTTTACAATATTGCTTAGGTGAGTGATTTGAAGAGTTGCACTCCTTTTTACTTTGAATTTATTTCCATTTAGATGATTTGTTTTGTTATATCCTTGAATTTGAAGATGAGTCGGCTACAAGAGCATTAGATTTAGAAATTTTGGACCCAAGAGCACCCATTTGAATGAGTTTATCTTTCTCACGAGAAAGTATTTTAGCAGAAGCATAAAAAGTAGGCATTACAAAATTCAGACCCAAGGCATCCTTAGTTGAATAAAATGTGGAAACAAACACTGGATAAGGCTCACCTAACTTAGAGAGAACTGACAAAATGAGTTGTTCATCATTTTTGTCAATATTACAATCCTTTAATTGAAGCCGTAGAGATTTGAACTTGGAAATGAAATCTTAAATAGTATTAAAATTATTAGGATTGAGACTAATTAATTCATTTTCCAATTGATGACCATGAATTACATATGTTTTACAAAATAGTTGTTCATGTTGCTTCCATGTTTCTTGAGGAGTATATATGCCTTCAAGATGGAAAAATAGTTCCAAAGAAAGAGATATAAATATTAAAGCTAATGCTTCATCACAACGATTATGCCATTTAGGTTTTTCAATATTTTGTGTGGGTGCAATTTTTGTATCGATAGTAACCCTGTATAAAACTTTACTCTGCAATAAAACAACCATTGCAGATTTCCAAGTAAAGTAGTTATGAGGAGTTAAAATAGGAAAAGGTAACTTATCCACCATAACAAGGGAATGAAAATTCTAGCCACAACAACGAACAAAAAAACCAAGGCACTAATTCGACCTTCTAAGCTTGACTCCGCCCCCTCAAAAAATACTTTATTAAAAAAAGGAACTTAGGGTTTTACAAAAATTATTTCCCAACACATAAAAAGAGTTTAACCTTGATTGAAAATAAACTATTCAATCCTTAAAAAATTTAACCTTGACTCAAAGGTAAAATGGACCGATTTTATGGGAAAGAGAGTTGAGTGGCTCAATTTTGCAAGAGAGTGTGTAGCTTCAACGTGTCCCTCATAAATAAATCGACCCACAAAGCAGAGTCGAACCCTTTGTAAGAAGTCATCCCACGAACAAACAAAGAGAGAGTCTAGCAATGATCTGGGCAGAGAGAGCCCACCCCTCTGTAAAAAAAATGAGCAACAGTTGAACCCTCATAAGAAAATGACCCAGATATCAAAACGAAGACAACATATACCATGTGAAAACAAACTACAATTAACAGGAAAATGTTAGCTTGTTCTCCATATAGGAAATAAAACTCAGAAAATAGACAACATAACTTAGAAAGCATAATAGAGACTCAAAACCACAACTAGAATAAGAAAATCATTGATCTATTACTTATGTTGTGTTGGAATACAAAGAGAGGCCCTCTATTTATAGCAATTTTGGAGGGGTCCTGCATTTATGAAGGTAGTTTGCAAGTATTTGGAAGATGAGATTATTTTCTTGTTGTGGCCACAACACCCCCCATAATGTTTTGAGAAAATTATGTGTCCCTCCATATGAATTTTGTTAATATCACCTTGATTTGTTTTCGGTTCTCTATTTCTAGATATTTTTATGTCTTGTTTGTCTTTTTGACGTTCTCATTATCTTCTTCGATATCTTTCCATTGATGTGATTTGTTTGGTTTGGTTTTCTTATATAGTTATGCAAATATTTTATTATTTAGGTGATTGGTTTGGCTTTCATTGGACATTATTATATCACAACAACTTGGCTAATTATTGGAAATAGTTTTAATATGAATTCATCACATTCACTTTGTTCTAAAACAAGATTACGAGGAATATTTTTATCATTCAATAATTAACATGTGATTCTCAAATGTAGTTTAATTGGTTGATTTAAATTTTTCAACAATTAAGTGATTATTAATTATTTTGGAGTTAATTTCCTCAAATTTGCATAATATCCTCAATTTCAAAACAAAATGTCAAGTTAAGTTATGTAGTTTTCCTTTATTTAGAATATGTGATATCAATCAGATTTGATTTTATTTGGAGATCTTGTAGTTTATATTTTAATAGATTTTTGTTATGAAATTGATTTCTTTTTGTTATTGGTGTCTATTACAGATCTGCAGTTCAACTATAGTCGCCAAAATTTGCTCAATTGAAAAATTTGTATCTTTTTCAGGAGGTGAATTTCCAGCATGCATTGCGAGCAAATGGTCAGGAATTTTCTCAAACAGATGAAAACCCACTTCCAAAATTGGGTTATTTAACTTCCAATTCGGTCGTTTCCTCATAAAATGAACATATTGAGAGAAATATTATCGGATTCAAGTGGGATTTTTCACAATTTATGTGCTATCAATTTTAAGGAGGCAAACTTCTAGATTCAATCCCGGACAAACGTTGAATAATTTGAGGAAATTATTGAAACCCCGCTTCCAAAATGGATCTATTTACTTAACCTTTAGAGGATTTGCTCAGAAGGTGAATATATTGGGAGAAATCATGATCTGAGTGAGTCGAAATAGATTTCAGATCAGTTTCAGGATGCTAAATTCAAACTTAGATTCTAAGAAAACCAATAAGAATATGGAGAAACGATTGAAAACCCACTTCATAAAAAGTGTCAATTACCTTATCCGAAGATTATTTGTTATAATCCAAACCGTTTGGGAGATATGATGTGTTCTTTGGGAGGGTTCTATCCAAATTTAGTTTTCTGCAAATTATGTAGTTGATTTTATTTTGAATTATGTAGCTAACTGATAGGAAGTTTTGGTTGACTCAAAGAGGATTCGACCTAAGGGAAAAGGAATGTATAACACTATGTTTATTCATGTGTAAATGGGTTCATATTTTCTGCAATTTAGAGGCTCTGAGCACTATTGTAAAGGGATTTTAATTGTAAGTGAAGAGGAATACTCAGATCTGAGTTATTTGGGGGTTCCAGATATCGGTAACTATGGGGAATAATTCTACAGGGATAGGACAACTTGGCTACACTATTGTAGTATGGTGATTTTCTTCTTGTAGGATTTTGGAGGACTGTGTAATGACAAAAAAATTCCAAATAAATGATAGGTTTCCATTTTATGCATTGTTGTATAATTTGTAAGTCTGTTGTTGTTTATTATTGTGAATTTCAATTCTAATTTAAATCGTTAATTTTGTAAAGTTATCTTTGCAGAAAGAACAGATTTCAAATTAGAAATGAATATATATTCAAAGGAACTTGATTATAATTATTTGTAACTATTTGTCATTAGATTATAGTCTTGGTATGTTTTAACTATTATTGTGTTAAAAGAATTGCTTCTCTAATACGATAGTAAATCTGAAGTTAAATATATCTTGTTGATTGAATTTGAGTATATGTACTAGTTATTTTAATAACTATTTATTGAAGTAATTTCATTGCATATTCTTGTTAATAGTTTGTAAACCATATGATCTAATTATAAAATTTTCAAATGGATCCTTATCTTGAATTCAACATGAGTCTTTTCCCCTTTTTACATAGTCTTGCTCTTGGTTAGGAGTTAGGCTATCCTTCTCCTAGTTAAGATATGATTTCTTATTTTCTTCCTGCATCTTAGAGTAGATATGCATATAGATAATTTATCTTTGTCTCTTGAAAGTCTCCTTTCGTAGGAGCGATATTTAGCGTGGTTTTGTTGAGACCTTATTTCAACAAAGGATTTCCTTCTTCAAAGCAGCTGCAAGAAGGAAATTCCTTTCCTTCTGTATGTTGATAACAACAAACAAAAGAACACCTTAGCAAATAGAAGACTTTGATTAGATATATTTTGTACAGTTAGATTAACTTAGATTAGGTTGATCTTAGGCTAGTGTTAGGACAAGGATAACTGGAGACCCATTGAACCAGTCGGAATCACCATTTCAATGGGTAAGGGTCTAATTTGGGAGCTTGAACGGGTGATCTCCCTATATTGTTGAACATTGTCATTTCTGGCCATCAACATTTCCTAAGTGAGCTGAACTATTATGATAACATACTTATGCTACATGCATGAACAAACTAGATTTGAGCTCTCCCCAAGCATACAAAAAAGTATTTTGTGACAAATTCTTAATTTAGGACAACATGTTTGATCCCAAACAGGTACCTAGTCGAATGGTGGGTAATAGACTCCATCAACCACATGTTCTCATTCCATTCATTGTGATATTAGTAATGTGTACATCATACTTTTCCATGTGGAAATTTTTGATTGATGTGGCTTGGTGTAGTAGAAAACTGACTTGGACCAATCATATGATGTCACATGTACTCAATTTTAGCTAATATGTCAATGGTGAACGACATCCCCCTCCTCAAAACCATTCCAATTTCCCTATACTCTCATGTCTCTATATTTTATCTCCAACCATTGATTTTTTTCACAACTTTGAACATGATGATGCCATGTTTCTATGGGAGTACACCGCGACACACGCATGATTTATAATTGGTGAAATGTCAGAACCTCAAACCCTTGTATGTGTTTCTCATTCTCAACTCAGAGGAATAATCCCTAAAACAAAAAAATGTTCTTTTGATTACTTTTGGCATCAATGTGACATCATCTTAGGCTTCAACACTTTAAACAAGCTAGCATATTATCAAACATGGATTGAAGCCACCCAAAAATTATACTACTAATAAAATTTATGATGTGAGTATGACAACTTCTCAAACCTTGGACCCTCAAATGGTTGGGGCTAATGTAAAGTTGTTTGAAATATTATAAAACCTACCCAAAAAAATTGTCAAAAGACAAGGAGTGAGCCCACCATTTAAAATAAGCTTCACTTGAAGCTCAAGGCCTTATGGACATGGAAGTGAAATATCTCACTTAAAAAAACTCAAGTATGAAAAAGGAAAATCCAAGTAGTGGCTCATTTGAGGAGTGAAGAAGTATGCATCTCAAAGAAAATAATGCTTTCCTCCATTGAATTTGCAAATATAATGACGGGTCTTAGTTAGATGTGAATACATCACTCATAGACCCAATATGATAGAAACCTAACTGAAGTGAGATAAATCAATTGTTCATATTCAACATCACTAAAATTTTGGTGAAAACACTAAATATTGATTAGTGCAATTTGTTGAAATTTTGTAACATCGAAGAATATTCTAATTATATTTGAGTTATTATCTTATAGATCAAATCCCCTTATGTGGATTGATCATGTCGGTTCTTGTATAAGACCAAATCATATTTTGTGAATTGGTCAAACCATATTTATATGGTGGTATTTGTAAAGTCGGCTCCTAGGGTTTATAAAGTGGTTTTAATCACTCTTGGAAGAAGTCATCCCTACTAAGTGAAGAGACATAACCCTAGCACCTACTCAACTAGTATTTATAGGTGAGGATGGGGCCTCACTTGTTCATTCACACACACTTCTAGTGCACATATTTTGAAGGAAGTTGCAGTTGCGGGAGGAAGGACAAGAGAGGCTCATGCTCAGTCCTAGTTTATTCTTGGTGATTGGGTCTTAGGCTTGGCATTGTATTGGAAATCTATTATTGAGGAATTTTTTGTTCGGTTTTCTCCCCCGTGAAGGTTTCCCACGATAAATGTTGTGTACCTTGTGATTGTGTTTCTTTCAGTGATCCTATTTATGTTGTTGTTTTGGAAATGCATTGAGTAAATTGAAAAAAACCTAATAACAACATTAAACTTAACATGGTATCAGAGCTTGACTTATTAGAGAACCTTTCACTGGATATCTAAAAACATCATTGTTGTCATACAAGGAAATTAGGGCTTTCTACTGAACATGAATTTTTGACCAAAACCTATCTAGGGAAGTGCGCCCTACCCTAACGCATCTTTTGGCAGCTTGAGCGCACCTTTTAAGTGGTCAGATTCTCTGGAAAGTCAAAACCTAGTTTTGATTGGTACCAGAAAACCAGGAAACTAGAACCAGTACCAGAAGTGTCATTCTAGATTTGCATAGGTCAAGTTTCAAGGGTAAATCTTGGAATTTTTGGAAACAGTCAGCTCCAGCCAACTCACCTTAGCCCAGCGCATCTCTTGGTAATTCTAGATTCATTTTATGAGCACTTTCATTTTCTGGTCATTTTTCTAGCTCCAAGTCAAGATGTCTGTAAGCACCAAGATTGTTGAAGAGTTAGAAGGTGTGGAACATTTATGTGCCTGGAAGTGCATAATTGGAATCATTCTTGAAGAGAATTATTGTGCCTCTTTCGTCACCTTGGTGAGAAAATAAGAGGTGCTTGCATGCCCAGTTGGGTCTGCTGAGCAGGACAGCTGTAGAGGAAAGAGTTAGAGAAAGAAAAACAAAAATATAAGCAAGAATTAAACTAATACAAACTAAAATCATAAGCATAGGGACATAGAGATAACAAAACAAAAAAAGACCCATGTCACCAATGTTTTGAGGCTGATCTATTGATGAAATCAAAGCACCAAGAAGAAAGGGGACTATGAGTCCCTTCTTCCTCCAAGGGAAGGTTCTTGGACCCTCATAAGCTTGCTCTCCTTACAACAAAGAAAATAAAAATAGTGGTGAAAGAACTCTTTGCAAATCCACTCAATGGAGAGGTGGATTGCTCAATGAAATGGTGCCAATGTGTTCTTGTCAAGGATGGAGTCCTTGAAACAATATATGCAGCATAACATTACCTTGAATTCCTTGAGAAAATGAGGTGCATTCATGGATTTTTATAGCATTTCATTGGGTTATTGTGTAATTGCTTTGTAGTGTGAAAAGAGGCCATTTAGGGCATTATTAGGTCTTTGACCAGCCCACCATTCGGATCCAGCCCAGATTTGGAGATCAAATTAGCTTGGGAGTTGAACCATAAGTGGTTGGGAGGCCGAACATATTCATAAATGTGTCATTTAGCAGGTGCGTGGCTTTTTGTGCTAACAGTTGTGCATCATGTGCGTATGCGCGCATTCTACGTTTCTATTCTGCGCATGTGTGCGCGCGCCCAATGTCTGAAAAGCGCTCTTCAATTTTTCACTACTTTGCATAGTTTTTTCCCTTTTTTGAATGCTGTGAGATTAATTCAGGGTCATGAATGACTTCATTATTGTTTGACGATGCTGAGTTCTTGTAACCATGTGCGGACGAAATTTCAGTGATAATAGATGCCCCTTGATGGATGAGGTTAGAAGCATACGTATAGCCAAAATCCATCAATGTTTCTTCTACTGAGAATGTTGTTTGTAAGGGAGAGCAATAGTGGGATCGTTCAGAGCGATTCGTTGGAGAAAAGAGGAACCGGTAGGACCCGACCTTTGATGAGGTGCGTAAAATAGAAAATTGTGTACAAACGAGGCGGGCATGCCCCATGCTCGTGTCATGTAACTCTGGAAAAATATGACTGAAATGTTGGTGTAGACGACGGCATCGCCCTCGGGGGTGGTCGTAATAGAGGCAGAAGACAATTATGCAAATGAGCATGCTCTGAATAGTAGGCATTGATCGCGGTAATAAGTAGCAGTGATGGTGTGGGCATTGATAGCCCTGCCAAGTTCAGAGGTCTTCGGCAAATAAAAATAACTAACTGCAATAGTTGCAAAGTAAGACCCACCGTAACATGAGAAATTGTTGGCGTCGAATGTTACGAGGCTCAACGACATCAGGAAGCAATGGTGTTTCACCCTGTGTCGTCTGAGATCTCTCATTGAGTGGAGAATGAGAATCAAGATACTTTCGCCCTTCCGGAAAAATGGTGTTGATGTCGACAAAAGGGGATGTGACTCCCAGAAGCAAAGGGCTTCATGAAATCTACTGAGGTAAGGAAGTGGTAGAGGTACATGGACGAAGACAAGAAGTAGGAAGACTCAAGACTTCCCTTGGTTGGAGGATGTATGAGATAAAAGGTGGTCGCAACCGTGTAACAAGGTCGAGTGTCAGGGGGACGACAAGACCGGTGATAAGTTGTGCCAGAGGCGGGACAAGGTGAAAAAATTCAGAGGGTAGAGGTAAGTGACCTGTGGGGTGCTCTGAAGATATGGACAATGTCGGCAAGGGTAGATGATAAGTAATGTTCCAACCAAGGGTGACATGGGTTGCGTGTGGCCAAAAGGAAGGAAGCAAGTCACCAAAGGTGACGACAAAAGAAAATGTAATGACTGGAAATAAAGGCGTTTGTACAATAAATAATGAATAATTTTGGGGAGAAATGTACAAATACAGAAACGAGTGCCCCAGTGTGATATGGGTGGCCCATGAAGGGCATAATTTGCTTGGAAAACTGATGAAGGGTGGGGGCCCCATTGGTGAGTTTCTATATGAGGTAGGTGAAATGAAGGTAGGTTTGCAGATGGGCAAACTGATTGTGGATGAAATAGAGGGTTCATGATACTGCGGTGGTGCAGGTAAAAAATAGAACCGTAAAGAGATAATCTGGGATTCTGTGTGGGAAAGCTAGCAAAATGAGGAGAAGGATTATGTGGTTGATTCACGACATGATGAAAGACTATCGAGACTCCCATCCCTAAAGGGTAATGAAGAACAATATGAGTGTCAAAAGTGCCAAAAGGTGCTATAAATGGGACAACTCATGTGGGTAAGAATGCTACTGGGTAACAGTACCGAAGATGCAAACTGGAGGTGTGGGTACTGCAGAGCCGGGAATGGGGATCCTAGAGGTAAACATCAGAGGGTGTGACTGGAAATGAAAGTGTGATACAATGGGAAAGACTACATGTCATTGTTGAGTATATACCTGAAGGGGTTGGGTCGATGGATGATGATCAAGTACCTGCACACATGAAAACCAAATACCCAAAGTGAACAATATTTGAAGAGAATCAAAGATATGAGCATGTATTTGATAAATGTGACTATGCGTGTGCGTACCTGACCATTATATGAAAAAAAGGTGCCTCGGGGGATCGGGATGAAAAGCGACCCAGGGACTGTTGTGATGTAGGTGACGGGATGTTGATCCCGTGGCTGAAGACGGTTTGAAAAATGGACGCCTTGGGCTATCGGAATGGTGAGTGGAAGTTTGGAAAAAGGCCTATATATAATTGTAGGGCCCACATTGCCACCTCATTTGTACCTACTGCAATAGTGACTGGACGAGCAGTTTTCAGAGGAGATTTGGAGATTCGGGGAGGATGAGGTATCCAATTGAGGATCTGCGAGTATCAGGTTAGTGATCTGATCATCCTACATAGAAATAGGTTTTCAATTTTTGGGCAGAGGTTGTACGGAGGGTCGTACAGAGGTATTTAGGGGGTCTGGGCCCCACATGCGCGGGCGATCGGGTGATAGGCGTGCATACGTGCGCGCTTGTCCACTGGATATGCGCGCATGGGGGCACGGTAGAGGGAATTTAAGGCGCGCTCGATAGGCATGCCTGTGAGGTGAACAGGCGCACACCAGTGCGCGTCTGTGGGTTTGAAAGGCGTGCACCAATGTGAGTCTGTGGGTTTGACAGGCGCGCACATGTGTGCGTCTATTTGGTGAACAGGCGCGCCTAGGGGCGTGTCTGTAAAACAAACAAGTGCGCACTGATGTGCGCCTATGTAGTGCACATGCGCACATGTGTGAACGCCTGTGTAGTGAACAGGCGTGCATGTGTGCACGCCAGTGTAGTGAACAGGCGCGCATGTGTGTGCGCCTGTAGGTAACAAAACCGCGCCTAGGAGGCAAGGTTGGGGTGTAAAAGAAACGAGTCTTTTGGTGTCTGGATGGTTGCTTGAGCTGACATAGGGCTCTTTGTTGTCTGCAGGTGGACGGCGGTGATGATGCCAGTGCGGTGGCGAGAGCGAGACTGGGCCCAGTTACGAGATGTCGTGGCCATTGAGGAGCCCGTTGTTCGTGTGACTTTGGCAACCCATGGGTTGCTAAAGTTCTTTGAGTGCTCGTTGATACTGACACAGGAGTATTTATTACACTTCCTGATCCATATGTGGAGTCCGAAGCTTCACTGCTTCCTCGTGCGAGGAGAGCAGATCCCCTTCACTGCGGTGGAGGATGTATATTTTTGGACTGGGCTCTCCTTTCGGGGAACGCCCCTACCAGCGGAGCCGGTGCTGCCCAGGACTATTTTGCTGGTCGATATTGGCCAAAGATACTGCTCAGGTCGGGACTTTATGTCTGGGACTGTGGTGAGTATAAGGGCGATAGATTCCCTGGCGCATCGTTGTATAGCAGTGATGATCGTGCGGGTATATTGGTCACTGGCGACCCAGTGGATTAGTGGTATCCAGCTTCTGGTGCTGGAGAGAGTGTTGGTCGGCGATCGGTTCGCTTGGGGGATGACGCTGCATGCGAGGATGGTGGCTCAGTTGGACCACTGTCGTTCCACTGGTGCGGGGGAGTTTGATTTTGGGTCCATCCTAGTGGCCTGGTTCTTAGAGAGGGTGCCAATGTTGTGCCCGAGGATTCTACTGGAGATGTCGGGGACGCGAGAGCCGCGCTTGAGGCGGTGGTCAACAGTTTTGCTTCGTCGCGGTGGTGGCGAAGGTGGCCACTTCTTTTCGGCAGAGGCGGCACAGGTGTGGCGGCAGATGTCGCAGGTGATACTTCGTTACCCCTATGTTGGGGTGGACTTTCGAGGTGACCCGGACATGGTGCTACCTCCAGGGGAGGTGTTTGACCATCGAGGTATATTTATTATTGGTGTGCATGTTTTTGGTTTATGTTGTTTTTTGAGATATCAGTCCATATGTATATGATATAGATGTTGATATTATCTTTTGTTGTTGTTTTTTGCATGTGCAGATGTGGCACCTCGCGGGCGCGAGGTGGAGATGTAGAGAGCGTCGGCTCGTCGAGAGCCGGAGAGACTACCGCATGGAGAGAGACGTCCGCGGGAGGATGCCACGGGGCGACCAGCTGAGCCCGAGAGGGTAGCGAGGAAGCGTTGGTTCGATGACCCTGGTGCAGGGCCATCACACGCTCCTCCGGCGACGGCCGGAGTGGATTTTGATGACATACGTCGTCGTCTGGAGACAGTTTTACAAGATGTGCCTCAGGGCATGTGGACGCGCATCCAAGACGAGAGTTTCCTGGAGTCGTGTGTGGGGGTACCTCCACCATGGAGGTCCATAGTGCGGCGAGCAGCAATGCTGGTTGCTATGATGAGTGGACGCCTGTCGCTAGGGCAGGAGGGTCCTGTGGGTGGACCACCACCGCCTGGGGTAGGTGGTGGTGGGCCACCACCGCCTGAGGGAGGAGCAGGTGGTGGCGCAATAGAGGCACCATGAGTGGTGCATGATGTATATCTGGTTGTTTTTGTTGTATATAGGCTAGTGAGCCCATGTTTTGTACCGAGGTGCGGCATTGGCCTGCGGATACATGTATTTTTGTATGTAAACATTCGAATGGCCTGATGGGCCTTTATATATATACATGAGTATACATATGTTGAGATTCATCTGGTGTCTACATGTGTTTTTTGCTGATGAGTTTGATGATGTCTATTCTATATATATGTTGTGACAGGTTTTCGTGATATGTTTATGTATGTGTAGCTTGATGTGATATATGCCAATTTAACACCATGTTAGCTATGTGATCTGTGATTTGATTCAATTGTCTTGGAATATGTGTAAATGTAATGGAATCAAAATGTCGAGATAACAGCCTAACCTGCAGGTATTTGCGAAAGAGGCACGGATCGCGTACACGGTACACATTCTTGAGCTGGAGAACGACTAGTTGAGAGTCGAGGAAGATGCTAAGGTGACGAATATGATGATGTTGGGCGTCGGCCAGGAGGCTGATGACCGCAGTGTATTCAGCTTGGTTGTTGGTTGCTGGCCCCAAACACGTGTCACTTGAATGTAGCATTTCATGTGAGGGGGTGTAGAGAGCCCAAGCAGTCGAAGCGAGATTTTGTGTCCAACGGCTGGCGTTGTCAGCGTAACCAATGTGGTAGGTTGGTGGAGGAAGAATCTGTCAATAGCACAAGGGATAGTTTAGACATGAGGGCAGGAAAAAAAAAACACTAAAAAAGAAGAAATAACCTAAAGTAGAATGACTACTTTTAAGCATAAGATTTCTTGAGATACAACCCGTTGACGGGTTCTTTGAGATAGAGGCCTTCGGGAGAGGCCAGGATGTATGTGCCTTTGGTAAGGCAATGTTGGATGATGTAAGGGGCATGCTAGAGTGATTCGAATTTGACCTGGCCGAAGGTATCATGAGCAATATCGTAAGCCAGGACAAGGTCGCCTTCGCAGAATGATCGAAGGTTGACATGGCGATCAAAGGTATCCTTGGATCATTTTTTAGCTGCCTCGTTGTTCTGCAAGGAAGATCGACAATATTCATCCAGAGACTCCAAGTTTAGTAAGCGCTGCTCCATTGGAGCAGTGTCAGGTAATAGCTCAATTGCGGTGCGTAAGGTGGGAATTTCGCACTCGATGGGAAGAGTTGCCTCGACCCCATGGACTAAATGG
>ML805698.1:266905-298671 GCA_009831015.1 Picea engelmannii
ATTGCTCAATGAAATGGTGCCAATTTGTTCTTGTCAAGGATGGAGTCCTTAAAACAATATAGGCAGCATAACATTACCTTGAATTCCTTGAGAAAATGAGGTGCATTCATGTCTTTTTATAGCATTGCATTGGGTTATTGTGTAACTGCTTTGTAGTGTGAAAAGAGGCCATTTAAGGAATTATTAGGTCTTTGACCAGCCCACCATTCGGATCCAGCCCGGATTTGGAGGTCAAATCAGCTTGGGACTGAACCATAAGTGGTTGGGAGGCCGACCATATTCATAAATGCGTCGTTTAGCAGGTGCGCGGCTTTTTGCGCTAACAGTCGCGCATCGTGCGCGTATGCGCACATTCTACGTTTTTGTTCCGTGCATGTGCGCGTGCGCCCAATGTCTGCAAAGTGCTCTTCAATTTTTCACTACTTTGTATAGTTTTTTCTCTTTTTTGAATGCTGTGAGATTAATTCAGGGCCATGAATGACTTCATTACTGTTTGACTATGATGAGTTCTTGTAACCATGTGTAGACGAAATTTCAGTGATAACAAGAATGACCTTGCAAAATTCATAAAATAAAATGTACTGGAACCCGAAGAAGAAGAATCCAAAGAGAAGTACAAGAAGGATATGATCAAGTCCAAAAGAATATTTGTATATTCCATTAAAGACCACTTGATCCCTCAAGTGTCTTCTAATAATACTCCAAAATATGTGTTTAATTCCCTAACTAGAATACATGAAGGAAAGAACATCAACCGGAAGATGAATATGAGAACCCAACTCAAGAATACAAAGATGTAGAAAGGAGAAACAGTTCAAGAATATTTCTCTAGGGTTTCTCAATTCAAGGAACAATTAGAAGAAATTGGAGACAACTTAGATGAAGATGAACTCATAATGAAAACTCTTAATTGTCTCATAAGACCTTGGGATTCCTTCATCCAAACTATTTGTGCAAGAAAAGAGAAACTTCAATTTGATAGTCTATGGGAAGAATGTGTTCAAGAAGAAGCAATAGTGACCAACCGAGAAGTCGTACTATTAAGGGATGAAGATCAATCCCTAGTTGTTCATGCTAAAGGAGGAAATAAAAGATCTCATTCGAAAAGGAGACCCACCTTCATAAAGAATCTCATTCTCCAAAGAGATTCACCCACTTTCATAAAGAATCTCACTCTCCAAAGAGATTCCGGAAATATCATAAGGGTCAAAGAAAGGAAAAAGATTTATCTTTTTATCAATGTTATCATTGTGATAAGATGGGACACATTGTTAAGAATTTTCCTGCCAGAAGGGAAGAATTCAAGAAGAGAAATAACAAAATACATCATGCCCATGTAGTTGAAGATGATGAACCACCCAATAAGTTAACTAAAGAAGAAATTGAAGATTATGTCATGTAGATACTTGGCTCTTAAGCACATGACATGAACTCTAATGAGAATGAAGGATGTATCCTATGTACCAGAAGAAGGAAGTTTGTACTTGTCCACTAAGATGTATGCGGTTCAATGCCATCAACCTCTCTAAGAGGGTATGTATACTATGTATCACTTATTGATGATTACTCTCATAAGACTTGGGTTTATTTCTTGAAATCAAAAGATGAAGTACTTGGAAGGTTAAAGGAATTCAAGTCCTTGGTAGAAAATCTCTTCGAAATAAAAATCAAGATACTCAAGCCAGATAATGGAGGAGAGTACACCTCAAATGAATTTGGAAGCTTTTGCAGAGATGTCAGGATTAAGAGAGAGCTCACCACTCCCTATAATCCTCAACAAAATGGTGTAGCAGAAAGAAAGAATAAAATAATTATGGAAGCAATAAAGATTATTGTTGGCACAGGGGCAGACCTGGGGTTCAGCTCTAACAGTGCACCAACAAGCCCTAACTACTGGCCCTTTCGGAAACACCTGCGAAGCAAATGCAGTCTTACCCAAAGTAGCTATGGGGGGTTGCAGGACACAGGTGTCTACAACCAGAGGAAATGTAGAGTGGATTCACAGCAACAACACACCACCACCTAGTTATTCTTTACCTTACTTAATCCTACTGCGCGAATTATATTTCAGATCTAACACAATATATCAATATTAGCCTGTCAAATGACAAAGAACACAGCATCAATCACACATAACACAAGATATACATGGTTCACCCCCACCTTAGGGCTACGTCCACAGAACTGTGCTTTATAATATATTAAGATGAAAGCATAGAATTCTTGTCTGCGCTCTTAGATAGAAGATCTTCTCTCTTCTCTCTTCTCTCCTTCCCTACGCACCCATATGCAGGGTCGATCTTCTCTCTTCTCTCTTCTCTCCTTCCCTACGCACCCATATGTAGGGTCGATCTTCTCACCCAATTGAAGATCTTACAATACCATAAGGCTCTCACACTCAGCACTTCTCTCTCACACAACAACAATCAGTCAATAGTAACTATGAATTCTCAACCAACAACGAACCTTTTCTTACTCCTCCCGATCTTTATTTATACATTACAATCACTCACTGACATCATTAGGTCGATACCTAAGTGTCAAAACCATAGATACCAAAAACCCTAGGTGTCTAAAACCCTAGGTCAACTTGACCCACGTTTTCAAGGCTTCGCCAACTTGTCTTTCCTTCCTTCACGCGCGGTGCTCCAAAGTATCCAATGGTGGCTTTTTCTTCTTGCTGAGTTGTCCACGATCCATCTTCCTCTCTGATATTTCATCCTCGATCTCCTCATCCAATGGCTTGATTTCTCTTACTTCACGACGTCTTTTCTGCTCCTCTGTTCACTTCAACCCATTATCAGTCACTGTGTCTTCCACGCAGTTCGCATTTAATATTTTTTGCTTTTTTATTTGCTTACTTCCATACCCAAGGGCCAACAATCCCCCAACACTCACCTCTGACTCATCCTAAGGCACTTCATATCTGATCCTTATGATTCGTTTTATCTTCAGGCTGCACGGAGCATCCTATGTTTTCTACTCTTTCCCTCCCCATTGTGTGCAGACTATTTTTTCTATGTCTAGTACCCAGTTTCAACTGTATTTGGTACCTGGACCCTCTTCCTTATAATTTTAGTGAGAGCTTCGAGGCGGTTGGTTGTCATAGTACAGTTTCAATCGACTCCCATTCACCAAACCTTCCTTTCACTTTCTAGTCAAAGTATTCAACTGCGCAGCTCCTCCTTCTGTAACATAGGTAAACTCATATGGCCCAAGCCAATGTGTTATGACTTCCCTGGATGCTTCATGAACTTACTGTCATATACCAATACCAGATCTCCTTACTTGAAGGCTTTCTTCTTGATGTGCTTGTCATGGTAGGCCTTTTCTCTTTATTTCTTAACATGTTGGTGAAATCCTGCAATAAATCTATCTTCTTCTAGTTCGACCAACTGTGTGAGCCTCTCTTGAACAGCGCCAGTGTCACCCATATCTGTAAAGGCTGCAATTCTCAAACTAGGAACCAAATATTCCATGGGCACAACTGCTTCGAGATCATAAACCAATTTAAAGGGGGTATGCATGGTCAGTTTCTTGCAAGTGGTTCTATAGGCCCATAATATTTTTGGTACTCTCAAATCCTAGTCATCCATGTTCACACTGCATATCTTCGTCAACGATGTCTCCAAGTTCTTATTGAATGCTTCAACTGTCCCATTTGCTTGCAGATGATAGGGTGTTCTCTTCTAATGGTGAACTTCAAATTCCTGATTCAAGGCTTCAATAGTCTTGTTAATAAAATGTGTGCCTTTATCACTCATAAGGATCTTTGGGCATCCAAACCTGGTTATGATATCATCAAATATGAAGCGCGCAGCTATATTTGCACTACAATCCTTAATTGCTCTTGCTTCTTCCCATTTGGTCAAGTACTATGTCTGAGTGATTATTTATCTAGCTCCTGTGTGCTTCCCTGGTGGGTTTATAGGTCCCACAAAGTCAAAGGCCCATTTCTCAAATGCTTGTAGGCTCAGTTGCGGTGCTAAAGGCATTTCATCTCTTCTAGACAGTTTCCCAGCTCTTTGACATACATCACAAGATCTGTAATAATCCTCAGTATCTTTGTGTAGGGTAGGTTACCAAAGGACATCTCTAAGAATCTTTTGCATTGTTTCTTTCCCTGCGTAGTGTCCTCCTGCAATGCCTTCATGTGCTTCTGCGAGGATCAATGTTCTCTCTGCTTCCATAACACACCTCCTAAATATCTCATCAGGTCCCATCTTGTATAGTTGTCCATCTATAAGTGAAAAATCTGCAGCGCACACTACCAATTGTTTCTTCTGAATAATTGTATAGTCACTAGGTGCCATTCCTATTGACAGGAACTGGACTATCTCCACGAAGTGATCATCAATCTTCCTGATGGCCAGCAACTGCGCATCTAGCGGTGTATCCTCCAAACTAGTAGGTTCTTCTCCATGTTCTAACCTCGACAAGTGGTCAGGACCCTTGTTCATTCTTCCTGGATTAACCATGATGTCAAAGTCATATTCCTGAAATAGCAGAAGCCATCTGCATATTCTCCCCCCCAACACTGGTTTGTTGACTAGGTATTTCAGTGCGGAGTGATCAGTAAACATTTTAAAGTGTCCTCCCAACAAGTAGTGGCGGAACGTCTACAATGCATACACCATGGCTAACCCGTCTCTCTCAGTGGTGGTGTAATTGATCTCAGTTGTTGATAGCTTCCTGCTAGCAAAGGATAATGGGTGGTCAATGTCTCAAGCTCTCAGTTGTGCTAACACAGCTCCTAATGCAATAGAAGATGCATCGACATGCACATGAAATTCATTGCTCCAATTTGGGAAAACCAAAATAGGCGCAGTAACCATTTTTTGTTTCAATGTGTCGAAGCTATGTTGGCATTCTTTTGTCCAACAAAACTGACGGTCTTTTTTCAAAATCTTCTCCATGGGTGTTGTGATCTGTGCATAGCCTTTAATGAACATCATGTAGTATCTAGTGTGTCCTAGTGCAGTGCGTAGTTGTTTGACCAAAGTAGGAGGGAGTAGATAAACTATAATGGCAATCTTAGATGAGTCTACCAATACTAGTCCTTTCTTACACACAATATGACCTAACAACACTCCAAAGGGTGAAAAGAAGATGCACTTATTTAGGTTCAAGGCAATCTGACACTGCCTGCACTTATCCAACATTAGTCTTAAACATTCAATATGATTTTGTAATAAGCTAAAAACAGTCCAATCATCAAAATAGGCTTCCAGAAATTTATGCAAAAGCTCCTTGAACGCTTCAACCACTACCCTGGAAAAGATGGTTGGGGCATTCTTCAATCCAAATGGCATTACTGTATATTGGTAGGATCCCCATTCTATTGAAAATGTGGTCTTCTTGCGATCTTCCTTGGCAATCTGGATCTGATGGTATCTTGAGAATCCATCTATAAAAGAATGTACCTCTTGTCCTCTTACATTGTCTAACACTTCGTTAGTGAATGATGTAGGGAATGGGTCATGAAAACGGGCATCATTCAGCTTCCTGAGATCTACACAGATCCTGATTTATCTTGTCTTCTTGTCTTGTACTACCATAGGGATAATCCATTTTGATTCTTCAACAGGTTCTATGATTCCTGCTTCTAACATTCTGTCAAGCTCAATCTTCACTTTCTCCTTATATTTAGGGTCCAATATGTAGGGTCTCTATTTAACTGGCCTTTCATTTGGTTTTAAAGGGATCCTCATCTCTCCCATGGGCCCTTTAATACCCTTCATATCAGTGAACTTGGAAACAAGTCCTAATATTCATGCAGTAATTATGTGATCTTGTCAATAGTGGAAGTATCCCAATAGTCTCCAACATTTTCAAGTTTTTGTGTATGTTATGTTCCAATGTTGACTTTTTTTATCTTGATCGGGTGTCCAACAAAAGTTAGTTCGACTCCTGGTCCTTCTACATCTCTCTTTCCTTTTGTTTCTGCGATGTTCACCTTCCTAGGATCATCGTCTTCGTGAGCACTGATATTGTAACAACCTTGCAGTTTCTGAAGAGGCACAATCCATTCATCCTCTTCTTGTTCCAAAGGGAGGCTAGGCACCTCCTCAAATACTTTCTGTCTTACAATCTGTAATGCTTGATCTACTATAGGATATTGACTTTCAAACAAAAAGGTAGTTACAAAGTTCTGGGTCATACCTTCCCAATTTGCAGTGTTGAGGCGCATTTCTACTTGTAGTTACCAATTGATAGGGGTTGTGTCCAGTGAGTTGATGAATTTGCGTACCCATTGTTCTTGAGGAACATTGCTCCAGGCTTCCTCGCAACTTCACACATGGTCCTTCGGAGAGCTTCGACCTGTGCATCTAACTTTGTAGCCTTCTACTTGCTCTGAAAATCGCGTTGTCATCAAAGTGCGACATTGTACCCAGTCTATAATGTTGTTTTTGTCTGTCCCCCACCATCTTGTTGGAGTTTCTTTTAGGGCCTCATCCATTGCCAACAATCTTTGTTGTGTTGGTACAATTTCTTCAAAGTCCAACAAGAATGCTTCTAAATGATTCAGACCATCAAAGGTGGGCAAGTTACTTATTGTTGTGTCAATCCAACAAACTTCTTTGGTTAATCTAGCACATCTCTTTATAGATACTTCATACATTTTGTTCTGGTAGTGCTTCTTCTGAATCTGATGAGCATGCGTTATCACTTCACCAGCTTAGGTTCCCATCCACCATAGGATTAATGTAATCATTTTGTCTGGTTGTTAATTTGTATATGTTTTCTAGTTTGTATGTGTGGTCTTCTTCCTTGATGGGTTTTGTGTATATCTGACCTTCATCAGGATCCAAAGGTGCAATGACCCTAAGGCCATCTCCTTCAAACGTCATTCTTCTTTTCTTTAAATCAACCACAATGGAATTATTGAAATCATAATCAATTCCTAACAACGCAGGGTAAGGAAAATTGTCATCAACTATCTCAATCACCTCGAAGTCCACAAACGTCCTTACTTCGTTGATGTCCACAGGGACATGTTCCAATCTTCCAAAGAGGCTTACAGCTTGTTGATTTTCCATCCTAAGCAT
Organism: Picea engelmannii; assembly: GCA_009831015.1. Classification (NCBI taxonomy): domain Eukaryota; kingdom Viridiplantae; phylum Streptophyta; class Pinopsida; order Pinales; family Pinaceae; genus Picea; species Picea engelmannii. The sequence goes on from ML805698.1 coordinate 273,955, forward strand.
GATAGGGGAATAGATCAAATTAGGTTTTCTCATCATTGCCCAGGTCTGCTTCGTGATGACATTGACTTTTGACCCTAAGTTGAGGATTACATAATCTATATCATACTCTTCAATTTGAGCATTAAGGTGTAGTTCTTTATTTGTCCTCTTTTTGGATAGTTGATGTATTGTTTTATTCAGCAAAGGGTCTAGCCTTTCTATCTCATATTGTCTCACCAAATTTTGTAGTTCTTGTATGGATTTTTCATCTTTAATCAACTCTATAAACGTATACAAGAAACTGACAAGTTTACTCACCTCTTTTCCATATCCGGGCGAAGCATACTGATCAAATGCCAGAGGCATTCCACATTCTCTTACTTATGGTCGTGTCTTCGATGAAAATCCTTGGTCTCTCTTGAATTCTTTTCTTGCCTCCTCAAATATTTGTTTTTATTTCTTCGCATCAAACACTTGTGTATTCTTTGCAGCTTTCTTGACTCCTAATTCTTCTGTATTCTTTCCTTGGGTCACTTTGTATTCTCCTGTAACAATGCCTCCTCTAGTGATAACAATGACTCTGGTATCTGCTCTACGAGGTTCTGCTTTAATTAGTTGTATTTGTGGGTTCTGTTGAGTTCCTCATCTCTCCTGAAGTTTAGCCAACAATACTGGACATTCCTCGATAACATGCTCAAATGAATTGCAATAGATGCAAGTGGTACAAGGGTTGTGACATTCCCTTGCCAAGTGTCATGGTTGTGCGCAATTATAACAGATGATCTGACCTCAACCTCGACCCATAACTCCTCCTCTTCCTCTTCCTCGGAATCCACCATGAGAGTTGAAGTTTCCTCTCTCTGGGGAATTACACTGCATAGTGCTTCCTTATTGTTGTACTTCACCTTGAATTTTGTATATATCCCTCGACATTCCATGCATGAGTTCATAAGCCCTATAATCCCTGTCATCATGTCCTACCGACTTACAGAACGTGCAATACAGATTTGTGGGTGTATGGACACATTTTTGCAAATGGTAGCATTCGCCAAGGCGATGTCGATTTCTACATACCTCGCACCAGAGTAGGGTAGCTTTCTTCAAAGGGCTCAGAGCTCTAGAGGCAAGTATTCATGAAATAGGGGACAGTGCTCTTTGTCATGGCCTTCTAATTTGCATATAATGCACCATATTTCTTCTCTTTTATATTTTCCCTTGTCTTTCTTCATATCTTCGACCTGCAGAGATAAACTAGTTAGTTGAATCAAGATTTTACTCATACCTGATTTGGATTCTCCCATAGGGGCTTATTATGACTTCATGGAAATCTCCATCACCTCAGTCTGCGAAGAAATCTTATGTTGCATCAGAGGAAATTTGATGTGTGGTAAGAGGGCAGCAATGAAACATTCCTTGTTCTGCTCATCTGGGATATGAAAACTCAAATGGTCTATCAAGTTCTTAAATCTCTGATCAAACTCCCACACAGGTTCATTTATTCTCTACTTGATTTCTTTTAGTTCTGTAATGCATAGTGACTCTGACTTAGGTTTCTTGAATTCAGCGATTAGCGTAGTCTTAATGTCATTCAATGGTTTTGTTGCAGCTCCTTGGACAAATTTCATGTACCATCTCAGTGCGTGATCTCTCAGGGTAGTACTGAGATGAGATCGTTTAACAGCTTCGTCAGTGATATTTTTAATACTCCATACAGCTTCACATAGAAACCAATGTTGGTCGGGATCTTCAGATCCATCTCCTCTGAAGGTGGGTATCATCATCTCATCTTCCATAGATATTCCTAGGTTTCCTTATTGAGTATGTGGTGGACTACTAGTGAAAGTGATCAAAGTTCTCTAGCGACTCTGATTACTCTGATTACTTAATGTTGTTGAAACAACAGGAGGATTAATAGTACTTACTTCAACAGTTGGCGTAGTTCCTGAACTTTCTGGCTCTTCTTGGTGAGGTTCCTCTGTCTTAGCGAGCTCTGAATTCTCTTCGTCTGTCAGATCTACCTCTTCTCCAATGTAGAAACCCTCATCCCCGTAGTTCTGCTTAAACAGGTTCGTCAGAGGGACTTCTCTGAACGATCTCCCACTGCGCATACGTCCAGCCTCTTTGTCGTTGTCGTTGTCCGAGTTCTTGAACATTAGCCTCTTCCAATATGACCAACTATTGTATCTTCAAGATGTTATTCTCATGCAATAGCATCTTGATCCTCAACTTCAGAAATTGTAACAATTTTCCTCTGGGTCCCTTAAAGAAATACCTCTTGGCTTGGCTATAGGACTCTACTCTGTCAACAGAAAACTCAGTAATATACCCTCCAATGGTACTACCAAACTAATGATCTATTGCTCTTGACACGGAGTTATCAACTCTCTTGACCTTCTTGATCAACGTCGGTGTCCAAACCAGAGGTGGTCTATATCTGATCTCAAATTGAGTATCTGCTAACCTAGCTAGCCACACGTATAACTCCTAATGAATTCCTACAAAGAAAATCTTGTGTATATCAGTAAAGATATATCTTCCCAACCAATCCTCTGTACTAAGATTAGGGTTCTTGTTATGGGCTTCAGCGAAGTCTTTTTCTTGATCTTCTATCCACTTATGAATCTTTGTCTTCGATGGAAACCACCTTGACATTCCCTCAAGAATATTCTGGTCCCAACAACGGAACCATTTGTTGGCACATGGGCAGCCCTGGGGTTCATCTCTAACAACACACAAACAAGCCCTAAATATTGGCCCTTTCGAAAACACCTGTGAAGCAAATGAAGTCTCACCCGAAGTAGCTTTGGGGGGTTGCAGGACACAGGTGTCTACAGCCAGAGGAAATGTAGATTGGATTCACACCAACAACACACCTACACCTATTTATTCTTTACCTTCCTTAATCCTATTGTGCGAGTTATATTTCAGATCTAACACAATATCTCAATAGTAGCCTGTCAAATGACAAATAACACAGCATCAATCACACATAACACAAGATATATGTGGTTCACCCCCACCCTGGGGCTACATCCACAAAACTGTGCTTTATAATATATTAAGATGAAAGCATAGAATTCTTGTATGCGCTCTTAGCTAGCAGATCTTCTCTCTTCTCTCTTCTCTCCTTCCCTCCTTCCCTGCACACCCAGCTGCAGGGTTGATCTTCACACCCAGGTGAAGATCTTGCAATACCATAAGGCTTTCGCACTCAACACTTCTCTCTCACACAACAACAATCACTCAATAGTAACTATGAGTTCTCAACCAACAACGAACCTTTTCTTACTCCTATTGATATTTATTTATACATTACAATCACTCACTGACATCCTTAGGTCGAGACCTAAGTGTCAAAACCCTAGATACCAAAAACCCTAGGTGTTTAAAACCCAAGGTCAACTTGACCCACGTTTTCAGGGCTTCACCAGCCTGTCTTTCCTTCACGCGCGGTGCTCCAAAGCATCCAACGGTGGCATTTTCTTCTTGCTGAGTTGTCCATGATCCATCTTCCTCTCTGATCTATCATCCTCAATCTCCTCATCCAACGGCTTGATTTCTCTTACTTCGCACCATCTTTTCTACTCTTTTGCTCACTTCGACCCATTATCAATCACTATGTCTTCTGCGCAGTTCGCATTTCATCTTTTTTGCTTTATTCTTCGCTTACTTTCATACCCAAGGGCCAAAAACTATGATTCGCAATCAAGATCTTCTAATGCACTTATGGGTTGAAGAAACAAGAAAAACAGTTTATGTCCAAAACAGATTATCCCATAGTGCACTTGGATTCAAAACCCTTGAAGAAATTTTCACCGAAAAGAAGCAAGAAGTAATCTATCTAAAAATATTTGGTTGTCCAGTGTTTGTACATATTCTGAAAGAAAGGAGAACTAAGTTGGATCCTTCAGGAAATAAGGGAATATTTGTTGGATATTGTGAGGTCTCTAAGGCCTTTAGAATTTACATACCAGGTTACCATCATATTGAGATCAGCAGAGATGTAACCTTTGATTAATATGTAGCACTCAAAAGATCAAGGAAATTTCAACTTGAAGAAGTATATGAAGAAGAACATGTAGCTCCCACAATTACAGAATGAATGAAGGAAGTTACAGTTACCTCTGATGATGAGATTCCAGAAGATCATGATATGATAGAATCTCAAGAACCTCCCCATATGACGATCTCTCATAAGAGAAAGCCAACTTGATCAAGGGAACTTATTCAAGATGTAGAGAAGTATGGATCCCTAGAAGGAATCATGAGACAAAGCAAGAAACCTAAGTCATTCTCCAGTTATATGGCCTTGATGTGTGATATCATAGAAAAGGAACCTACTTTCTTTGAAGAAGCCATTCAAAAGAAAGAATGGGTGGATGTTGGGACAAAAGCATACCAATCTATTATAAATAATTATGTATGGGAAGTAGTTTCCAAACCAAATAAAAAAGATGTGGTATCTTCCAAGTGGATATACAAGATAAAACATGCAGCAGACAGAAGTATTGAAAAAAAAAAAAAAATGTGGCTCGTGGTTTTTCTCAAAAGGAATGTATTGATTATGAATAGGCATTTGCTCATGTATCCAGATACACTTCTATCAGAACCATCATAGCTCTTGCAGCCAAAATGAAGTGAAATTTACACCAGATGGATGTGAAATCAACCTTCTCAAATGGTGTTATTGAAGAATAAGTGTATATAGAACAACCACAAGGGTTTGAAGTTGAAGATAGAAAGACTCATGTCTGCAAGTTGAAGAAATATTTGTACGGGTTGAATCAAGCTCCTAGAGCTTGGGCTTTACCAAGAGTAAATTTGATTCTAACCTTTACTTCAAGGTTATGAATGATGAGCCAGTTATATTTCTATTGTATGTGGATGTTATTCTTAACATGAGAATAAAATTTCATCACAGATTGTAAGAAGAAGCTCATTGCAGAGTTTGAGATGAAATACCTAGGCATGACGCATTATTTCTTAGGTCTTGAAGTTTCGCAAACCCCAGAGAAGATCTTCCTTAACTAAGGGAAGTATGCAATTGAAATACTAAAGAGGTTTGACATGTTGGAATGTAAAGCCATGAACACACCCATGGAAACAAATTTGAAGCTCCTGGTTGATACTTTGTTAGAGATGGTTGATGCTACTCTATATAGACATATTATTGGTTCATTGATGTATCTGACGAATACCAGGCCAGATATATTATTTTTTGTGAACAACTTGAGTCGGTATCTGGTAGAGCCTAGACATGTTCACCTTGTAGCTGCAAACCATGTGATGAGATACCTTAAGGGTACGTTGGATTATGGTCTTTGTTATACTAGAGATCATGACTTCAGACTATATGGTTATACTGATTCAGATTGGGTTGGAAGTGCTTATGATAGAAAGAGCACTTCAAGATGTTGTTTCAGTTTGGGATCAGCCATGACTTCATGGCAAAGCAGGAAACAATCCATTATTTCTCTCAGCACGGCAGAAGCGGAATATATTACAACATGTTCTGCTAGTTTTGAAGCCATATGGATTTGGAAGTTGTTGACAGGTCTATTCGATCTGGAGATGGAATTCACCGTGATTATATGTGATAAATAGAGTTTCATAAATATGACGGAGATCCCATTGTTCCATGATAATTCGAAGCACCTAGAGATCCAGTATCACTACATTCGTGATATGGTGCAGAGAGGAGTTGTAAAGCTCCAAGATAATGGCACAGATGAGCAGGTTGTAGATGTGTTGACCAAGCCTCTGTATCATGTGAAGTTTGAGTACTTCCGAGACAAGCTTGGTGTTGTCTGAAAGGACCTCCCTCAAAAGGGGGAGTGACGTTGATGATACTATAGTATCCTAGCCGATAGAGGATAGCTCCGTTAGGATTTTATATCCTAGGGGATTGATCATCGCTTGGAAAATCATGAAGGTCCAGTAAGGACGGCCTTTCAGAGTACATGTGCATGTATATTCCAGTTGTGGTCAGTGGTGGTAGCTTCATTAAGATTTTATATCCTAGGGAATATTATGATTCCTGGGTAGATATCGAAGTTCTGATAAGGATGGTCTGTTAGAGTACCATGTCGTAGCTTGTTGGGATTTTATATCCTAGGGAATCTTATGATTTATGGGCAGATCCTGAAGGTCCGGTAAGGACAGTCTGTCAGAGTACCACAAAATGTTGTTGTTGCACCTGCCTCATTATGTTTCCATATGATGATGTTGTTGTCCCAACCTCATGATGATGATGTTGTTGTCTCAACCTCATGATGATGATGTTGTTGTCTCAGCCTCGTGATGATGATGTTGTTGTTTCAGCCTTGTGTCGTTGATGATGGTGTACCAACCTTGGGTTGGTGATATTGTTTTTAATTGATGTTGATATTTCAGCTTGATGCAGATGATGATGATGATGCTACTCCAGCTCCATGTTGTGAACAATGATGATATTAATGATGAGAAAAACTTTCGATGATTTGTAGATGTGCCAATTAGTGTTCCAGATGTTGATGATGTTTCCACCCTCTCTCTATCATTATGGTGTTGTGTTTGGTTATGTCAATAGAATACCCTTCTAGTTAAGGGGGAGTTTTGAAATATTATAACATCAAAGAATATTCTAATTATATTTTATCTATTATCTTATATATCAAATCCCCTTTTGTGGATTGGTCATACCATATTTATATGGTGGTATTTGTAAATTCGTCCCCTAGGGTTTATAAATTTGTTTTAACCACTCTTGGAAGAAGTCGGCCCTACTAAGTGAAGAGACATAACCCTAGTGGCTCCTCAACTAGTATTTATAAGTGAGGATGGAACCTCACTTGTTCATTCAAACAAACACACACACACTTCTAGTGTGCATGTTTTGAAGGAAGTTGCAGTTGCAGGAGGAAGGAGAAGAGATGTGCATGCTCAGTCCTAGTTTATTCTTGGTGATTTGGTCTTAGTCTTGGCATTGTATTGGCAATCTATTATTGAGGAAGTTTTTGATGGGTTTTTTCCCACATGATGGTTTCCCGGGATAAATGTTGTGTACATTGTGATTGTGTTTCTTTCAGTGATCCTCTTTATGTTGTTGTTTTGGAAATGCATTGAGTAAATTGAAAATAACCTAATAACAGCATTAAACTTAACAGACTTGATAACTACTAGCAAGGAGACAAGTGACCCAAGACTTGGTCTCTTTGAACTCAATGTCTTATATGAAAGGCCATTTTAAGAACATCCCTAAGAAATAATAAAAGTAAGTCCATGACAAAACATCAAGGGGCCCTTATCATTAGGAAATATTTCATAATAACCAAAAACATTTGTGGGTATTAAGGGTCCAAGTCATCTATGAGAGGTCAATGCAATAGGGGTGACTTTTATGAGCAACAGTAGATCCAAACAAAATCTTATTCAACAATACAGTGCATAAGTATTTAAGTTTGGATGAAGATTAAACTAATTTTTATGTATTAAGTCAATGACTAATAGATTTCTTTAATGTATACTAACTTAAGTGATAAGTGAACGAACATCAACATATAACTATCCATCAATAGACCATTAAGAAATCAAATGATGATAATCATGCATCCAGAGATGCAAGCATTGCTCAAATGTATGATTTATATTATCAATACATATAGCTACAAAACTAGGTGACATTGAAAGTGTTGTAAGGAAACATTGTGACTTAAGTAGTGTATTAGGGATGAATATGGACTTTGATCTATTTTAGAAACAAAATGAACACAAAATAAAATACTAGTGTGCCAAACTCACCATTTACAAGTACAAATGGTACATATTTATACAAGCTTGAATGACCAAATGCATCAATAAAGGTGGTCCCTAACAATCAACATTGTGCACAATTAACAACAATAATTCTTCCCTCGATCCTTGGAATTAAGTCAGATGGTGTGTGAACCAAATTGGTCCAATTTAATAAATGGTGCAATACCCAAAATAAGATGGTCAAATTTTATCACCAATTTGTCAAGTGTGTCGAACCTCTCATCTATGACATGTTGATGATGTGCACTGATGAGTTATTGTTAAAGTGGCATTCCAAGTCATCTATTGATGTGTTTTTTGTGTGGCACCAACTATATCAAGTAGTGATTCTAGACCATTGGCATGATAGACATCAAATAGTGGTCATGCTCAAGGGGTTAGATCTGATGAGGAATAGGCGTGGATCACACAACTAGGTAATGCATCAAGTTTCAAAATTCTGGTTCACCAAGTGCTGGAAAGCACATGGAATGGATCAAAAGAACATTAATGCATATATCAAAATAGATGACAGATATTGTTACCATCTAAGGGAACATTGTTTAACATGGGAAATACTTCAATACCATGTTAGATTGTTTGGGATACGACATCTAGCAAGGAATAAAGTAGGGAAAGAAAAACAATTTTATTAATGAGAGGAAGCCTACAAGATTTTCACTTAGAAATACAAAAATATATATGCCACATCTAACATTTGCTTTCTTATTCCTCCTACCATACATTAAATTTATCAGTGTGACATGTAGCACATGTGTTACACCCAACCTAACCTAAGGTGACCATTATTCTCTAATAATCTCATCTGTCTCATGGTAATGTTGTTAGAATAAAAGAGATGTACTCGTTTTCACCATAGACAATATCTCAATATTGTCACCCAACCATAGGCACAAAGGCCACCCCCGAGCACCTTAACCTTGACAGATAGAATAATTCTGGAAGCAAACCCTAGAACCAATAGTCAACCAAGTTAGTGTACTTCTCTCCAAAGATAATGTACCAAGCAGAGAGTCCAAACCATAACCAAGTCAGAAAGTCCAAACCATAACCAAAGACCAAGTCACTACTACAACTATTGCAACTCTCCTCTAGTCATGTGCACCACTTGTCCTTATGCAGTTGTGAGAGTGAGTGAGTACAAATGAACTCTAGTTCCCTCTATTTATACTGCTCCAAGTCACCTAACTGGGTCGACTTCTCTTCATGGAGATTAATAACTTAATATTAATTATTATCTTGAGTCAACTTGTCTTTTAGGGTTATTATCCAACTTTTTAGGGTTTCTCTTGCTTCTTAGAATATTCTAGTCTCGTCAAAGGTTACACGTAGAGGCTAATACCTCCCGCAATTACCGTAGTATCAACACTCCCTCCTAGATAGGGAGGTATTAAAGGAAATGGTCTTGAGCAAAAACATACCATTCAACCGGTAGCATCATCATATCCACACAGGCTATCTCATGATCAAATCACGAGCACCAACAACACTATCTAACTAGATAGTCTCCATGAAAATCAGAACAATTCCATCCAATAGAACAAAATTGTGTCTATTCATAGTAGTATACAACTACTATCCAGTGGCACACAACCACTCCTAGCAGCACATGGCTACTAACCAGTGACACATCGTCACTGCCAGTGGATCACATCCATCACAGTAGAATATAGCTATTGTCCAAATACATACAGTCTCCACAACAATCATATCATCTGATATCAACCTGTATCAAAAATGTCATGATATAAACTGATTCATCTAGGCCATTCCTCCAGTCACATCTGTGAGATCTAGAAGAGAATCTTCCCTCGAAAATTTAAACATCGACCATGGGATGTACATACTATTCTTCCCAAACATAGAAGAATAATTGTCCATGATTGTTGAACCTGGACCATTCAACCTAACTGGGCCATTCTTCTGGCATGATTCACAGTGCAACCTAGAGAGAATGAGTCTGCCCTAGGGAATGATTGTCCCTGATTGGTAAAACTGGACCATTCAACCCAACTGGGCCATTCTTCCGACATGATTTATAGTGCAACCTAGAGAGAATGATTATTCCCTAGGGAATAACTGTCTGGATCATTTCCTACGGAAATGACTATCATGCACCAACCTCCTACATTGGACCATTCTTTGAAACTACTCACAACTATGAACTTCGAATGAATGATTGCCTGAAGAGGCATACCATTCTGCTTTACCACTTCTCAGAGTGACTACCAAGGAGAATGATTGTCCTAGACCATTCCCCCACACTAGACATAAGGGGAATTGTTTTCTATAGTACATCAGCAATCTGTCAGACCATGACTGTCTAATATGGACCATTTTCTGAACTGGAAAATGACTATCCATCAAAAATATTGGACCACTTTATGGACTAGAAAGTGCTCCTTCCAAACCTGGGGAGTAATCACTTCCCTTTCCAATAAGGAATTCATTTCCATGAGTCCCAACTTGTCCCTTAAGTACACAAAATTTTCATCTTGGGCAGAGGCTTTACCAAAATATTTGTTATATGCTCATCAGTGGAGATATACTGGAGAACTAATTCTCCCCTCTGGACTTTATCACAAAGAAAATAGTACTTGATCTCAAAGTGCTTTGACCTGTCATGGAACATCGGTTTTTGTGAGAGATTCACACAGTTCTGGTTATCACAATATATCATGGTCGAATCCATCACCTTACCAAATAGTCCAAAAACCAACTTACGGAGCCACATTTCTTATGTACAAGAATGAAAAGTTGCAATATACTTTGCTTCTTCAGTGTTGAGTTCAACAGACTTATGTTTTGTACTATCCCTTGATATCATGGAAAAGCTCAAAATGAAACATATCAAGAAGCACTTCTTTTGTTATTTTCACTCCCTGCCCAATATGAATCGATAAATATATGCAGTTGTATATCATAACTCAAACGTCCCACAAAGAAATTTCAAGGAATGCTTTGCAATTATTCAATTCGCATGGCTAGGTTCCACCTGGAACTATTTTCACGGAAAATAAAATATTCGGCTAAGTATTCTCCAAATACATCAACAAGCCATTCAATTGTCAATACAGGGACGGGTCTATTGGATCAGAGTCTCTCAACTTCTTCAGATTTGTCATCATGGGATTTTTCCATGGATTTGCAATCCATTATCCCAGACTTCTAAAGAACCATTTCGATACACTTCCTCTGTCATAGGAAGTTTTCACCACACTTTTGTTGTACATGAGAGGCTCTGCACCAAGTTGCTTGAATCCATACAAGGTCTTCTTCCATCTGCATACATGGGTCTCTTTCTGGTGTACCTCAAAACTTTGAGGTTGCTCTATATATGCTTATTCTTCAATTACTATGTTGAGAAGAACAATATTTACATCCATCTAATGTAAAATCCAACCCATGGATACTACAAGAGATATAATGGCTTAGGTAGAGGTATATCTGGTTATTGGAACAAAAAAAATTGTCATCATAGTCTTCTCCCTCCTTCTGGGAGAACCCTCTAGCCTCGAATCTCGCCTTGTATTTATCAAGTCTTTTTCACAATTTCTCACACACATTGTTCTTCATCAAAAAGTCCTTCCATTCCTTCTTCTTGACTACTTCTAGGGGGTTCAAATCACATTGGTATTCTTATGATTTTTGGTATAATAACTGGTTCAATTTGGTTGTTCTGTATTTTCTTTCTTTCTTGGAATATTCATGTTCTTCCTCATGTTCCTCTTCAACGTTGGAATCCGTGGAATATTCTATAGATTCCATGCCCTTCCTTCTTGAAGGCTCCAACTTCTTCCCTTTGTCATAGAGACATAAACATAGATGGAAAACCAAGGATATTCAAGGTTTCCTTTTGAATAAGAGTTCTTTTAGATTCGGGATGAACATGTGTTGCTTATCATGGTTGCTACTTCCAATGAAGAACATGGATAGATACTTCATAATATTCACGGATTTTTCAATGAATCATATCATTGGGGATTATCTCCCTCCTAATATCAGCTTCATGCCTAAATGAGCAATATCTAGAACTTCCTTGTTTTTTTATTTTGAGACTGCATGCTTCTTGAATTCTACAATAAATTCCCTCTATATGAGAGAGTCCATGCTTATGTCTTCTGCAACTCTCTTATCTTTCTACAAAGTGTCACAAGTTTGTTATGGTTTCCTTTTGATTACTAACTTCCTCTAAGTCTGACTCCCTCTGAGTCTCTTTAAGTTTGTTTATATTTGTTCTGGTTATTTCCCATCTAGCATTTGTTGCAAGCATTGTGTCATCCTTATAAACTTCTTCTATGACAGCTTCCGCAAAGATTGTTCGTCAAAGTTTTTTCAACATATTTCACAAGGGTACCTGCCCAAAACAAGACAAGAAGCAAAAGAAAGATCCAAGATAATATGTTTATGATAGGAAATCGAAACAAGAATAAGGACAAGGATAAAGGAAAATGCTACAAGCCTGGAAAGACATATTCATGATAGCCTTCATGAAATAACCTGCCTGAGACAACAAGAACAACAGTCTTTCCAATACAATATCTTTTATATGAAGGATAGTTTCTTGGTAGCAATACTAAAATGATCTTGTCCGAGAAAAAGAACAAGAAATATCTCCTAGAGTAGTTGTTAGTTCATATTTGCAAATAAGTACAATGAGTATTATAAGCTACTAAGTACTTATCAATACTCACTTAAGTGACAATAATAAATATGTCAAACTTGATATGCAAACTTGAAGTCTTGCTATTGTTCCACTTGGATTGATTTTCTTCTGAGACAAGTATCCTTTCTGACCTATCCCTTAAACTTAAAACAATATGCTTTCTTGACATAAAATTGAGTTAGAGAATACGATCTCATCCTTATAATATATTTACTAAAGTCAACTAATAACTTTGACTAGAAGTTCATAATTCCATAACAGCGAGAGATATATCAAGTCAAACCTGGAGAGTGTGTTGATCTTTTGAATGCATTGAATCCAAGATCACTTCTTTGGACAAGATCCCTAGTACATTCCTTGCAAACACACTCTTTCTAATGATACAAAATAAAATAATATGTATAGGTACATACCTTTGTTACCCAACTATGACAGTAAACCTTAGAATGACTTTGTTGGACTAGAGGTTTAACTGCTAGAAGATTGGTAAACCACATAATGTTCCTTTTAGTATATTTCTCTTGGGCACATCATACACTTTCTTCGTGCTAGGTTTTATATCTTCATAATTTTCTTCCATTTTGATTTTGACTGGTCAACCTTAGATTTTGACTTGGTCAAACGTTGACTATGACCAAAATTTCAAACTTGACGTCTTGGCTTGTTGAGAGTACCAGGAGGTGTGCTAGGATAGGGCACACTAGGTTATCCATGAATTAGGTAAAGTGCTTCACTTAAGGTGCCTCAACATGAGGGTTAGGGTTTCGTTGTTGCAAAAAAACTTTGACTACAATTGCAAATGCAACTGGGCAAGTCCTACCAATCTACCTTCCAGTGATTAGATTGTCTGAAGATAGTGGTGATCCCATAACCTGTTAGAATAAAAGAGATGTGCTCGTTTTTACCATAGACAATATCTCAATATTGCCACCCAACCATAGGCACAAATTCCCCCCCTGAGCACCTTAACCTTGACAGATAGAATACTTATGGAAGAAAACCCTAGAACCAATAGCCAACCAAGGTAGTGTACTTCTCTCCAAAGATAGCATACCAAGAAGAGAGTCCAAACCATAACCAAGGCAAAAATTCCAAATCATAACCAAAGACCAAGTCATTATTGCAGCAACTACATCTCTCCTCCATTCATGCACATCTTTTGTCCTTATACAGTTGTGAGAGTGAGTGAGTACAAATGAGCTCTAGCACCCTCTATTTATACTGCTCCAAGTCACCTAACTAGGCCAACTTCTCTTCCTGGAGGTTAATAACTTAATATTAATTATTCTCTTGAGATGACTTGCCTTTTAGGGTTATTATCCAACGTTTTAGGGTTTCTCTTGCTTCCTGAAATATTATACTCTCGTCAAAGGTTACAAGTAGAGGCTAATACCTCCCACGACTACCGTAATATCAACAAATGCAAATATAAATATCTCAAGAATGAATATTTCTAAATACTTGAAGTCTTGAATCCTACTTATAATTATTCTTATGTTGCCCATTAAGACTCCAATATATTCAAATGGGTCCAAGTCAACCAACATGAGCAAGAAGAAACCCCCAAGAAGAAGAAGCAAAAAAAGGAGAATAACTAAGGGGAATGACCAACCATAACAACAAGAGGAAACATCTAAACCAAACCAAATATATGGTGAAGAACCCAATCCATGGTTTTGATCTTAGAGACCTAGAGTAAGGACTGAAGGAAATTATTATTTTTATGTTCTAATTATGGACTTCAATTCAACTTTCATTGAGGAAGCCTACTCGATCCTTAAGAGAGGCATTGTTGAGGGGAATAACCCATCTACATAGAATTTTTTCATGTGGTTTGCTTGGAAGTGAGTCATTGTTGATCCAAGTTTTGCAATCTTCCATTACCACTATATCGACATCATGGTGTGTGTAAACATAAACCTACTACGTGGGTCTGACAAGGGATCAACAAGTCAAAAATTAATCACATAGGTGTAGTGAACATTCCTATAATATGGGTGGGATGGTTATATATAGGAAATTATGCTTGGAAAACACCTATCATATAACACTCTCCTTGGTCACTTGGGTCTAGGGCATGTTCGTTGCCTATTCTACCTTATCTGGAGAGATATAATTTTTACAAGAAGCTATATTCCATATGGTGAAGAAATATCCAAACCCATTCATCTATCAATTCCCTATTGAAATTAAACGTGTTGACATACCTTCCATGTGTATGACCAGTCCACCACCTGAGTCCCAAAAAGGATTTTTCAACTCCTCATCGAGAGGATTTATCCCTTAGTTATATTTTCAAGGATCATAGGTGTGAGCCTTTAGTCCCATCCATCCAGAAGGGAATACAATATGTGAGTTCTAGTTAATCTCCATAGGCCTTAGTTCACATAGGGTGCCTTATTTATCTTTTGATCACCCCATACTAGGACAACCCATAATGTGTCCCTTCAGAGATCACATCACACCTCCATTGAGACGTTCTTTCCTACCCATCCCATGAGATAAAATTTGGCATATGAGAAGGAGATCTATCATGAGCTCATCCTCCAAGGAGTTGGTCTCACTTCACTTTAGTGAAAAGGGAAAGACTTCAAATTTTATTGAACTCTCATTCAAGTCATTTGATTCTAAGACAAACTCATTAACTTTCCCAATTGTGTCACAAATTCCATCACATATGATTCATATGCACACGTGGGGGTACACTAGTATGCTTGTACATATAATAGCTCTTACATTTTCCCATCCAACATAGAATCTATGCATATATATAATCGGTACAACTCATTGTGTGTGTGCACTCAAGGTTCAACACACTCTTAGAGTCTTATCTTTAACTTCCATGTGTTTACTTAATTTCCTTGCATTGCATGCACACATTAAAACTTGGATGTTCAAATGTTTACCGTGTTTAAATATATATTTCATCTATACTTATTGTGTGTTTGTGATATAGTCTTCATTTCTTATTTTCTATTATTGGATTTACATCATGTATTTCTGTTGGATCACCATATTCCACCACTATTATGCACTCCAAAGAATATTTTCTAGTGGATTTACATGAACTACGTGCATTGTAGTACCCTTACCCATTCACAACATTACTTACATTATAGTGACAACACGGATCCTAGGAACCTGGTACATTAGGAAAATTATCTTGCTTCCTTTACATAATTATCAATATTAATTATGAAACTTCTCTAGTGACATGCGTTTGGGTTTAGGCCTTATGGTTGGCTTAAGTTCTGTCATATTTCTTGCAAACATAACTCTCATCAACATACTAGACAACCTAATCAAGGCATCACTGAACATTCAAAATATCATTATTGCATGGGAAGTATGGAAATGTGTCACACATCCCATGTCTCTATCGAGGCATCAATTGAACATCCTTATCTTATTTGACTATAATGGAGCTTCATTTCATAAAATCATATTTTCCATTAAACAATATCTATAGTTGTATTTATGCATCACCCACATATACACATGGTATTGTTGCTCTCTATAGGAATCATTAACATCTTATTGCAAAGAAGAAATCTTAATATGCACATGTGCTTAGCATGGAAGGAAAAATCTTCATGAACACATGTGTGTCATTCACCACTAAATCAAATCTAAACAACTTTTGCATTCACACATTTAATGATCTAAGGGGGCAACACAAACGTTGTCATTCTTTTTATTTGATCACATTATTTCTTTGAAATGTTTGTGCTTACTTGTTTTTCATTTGCTTTGTATCATGATTGAATGAATCCTTAGGACTTCATAGTGTTTCACACATTTAAGATGTATGTTCCAAAGGGTGAAAATTCAACAACAATATTTGGATACATGCATTGCACTCGATAATGATGTTCTATCAAAGTGCCCACAAATCTCATAGCCAATTGTTGTTGCACCTTTCTCTACACGTTTCTTGTTGCACCTTAGGCACACATAAACCACTAGCAACAACATCTAGAAGCCTTTCAACCACAATGGTATCCCTTTGAGTGCACATCAAAGTCCCAGATTAGCCTCTCTAGGATCCTCGTGGTCCTTTGGTTTTGTTCTCCGACATGGAACACTTCCTCCACGAAATCCAAATACCCTAATTTATTGACCAAATCATCTTTGATTGACAAACCATGTCCCCCCACCTACTTTGTGCATATCATCATTGTGCATTACATAGTGGTTATAGGAAAAATTTCATGCTCCACACGAAACTGTGAATCCCAATTGTGGCCAATAAAGATAGAAAGTTGTCTTCATTTTTTGGCTATTGTGTCACATACCTAACACATTAGAATCCTATTTGGAGAAGGGGGTCTCATTCCACAAATTGATATTTACTTATTTTTGGTGTATGCTCTTTCCCTCGTGGTCACCTTGTCATGACTCCATGCAAAACCTCCATTAAAGATTTCTTCTTCGCGTACTTGTGCAGATTCCATTTTCCATTCATCATAGTCACACATATACACCATTTTGAAGGTTTAGAATCTTCTTGGCACCACACTCTTGTGTGAGGAGTTTATTCTTGGTTATTTCCACCACACCTACCAAAACAACATGGTTCAGCAAAGGCACTAATGGAGACAATTATCTTGTGTCAACAAACTTAAGTATCCCTTCTCCTCTACACTAAATTCTAAACATTAGAAAACAATTGAATTGAGAACACAACATTACAAAAAGAAGTGTTAAAAGGTATAATTAAAGTGCTAATTTTTATGTTATAAGTTCATAATAGAATACATATGTATACAAAATGTGTACCATAACAAGAGTAAGAACAATATTATGGCATTGTATTAGAAAGGATTTATATGTAATGTCCTAAGAAGAGTCATGCGTGGTAGAGTTTCATACAAGATATGTTCAAACACTGTAGAAGTGTGTTCACAATGGAAAAAAGTATAAATGAAAAAAATGGTATAACAATTCCACACTAATGGCATTTAAACAAATGGTTTAAAACATATACATACTTAATAACATTGTGTCGTCTGATTATAACTAAAGATGATTGTCGATGATGATTTATCTTTGAAGTTGAGATAGTCAAGTCAGATTGGTTTTCAGAGGTCAATGTTGACATCAAGTACGGTAGGGTCAATGTTGAAGTCAACTGGAACTTGCAAGTTGATGTTGGCCAAGGTTTGATAAAGCTTGTCAATGCCACCTAATGAACATATGTCAACATAAAAAGGTCAATCAATGTCAAACTTTGATAATAATTACAAATAGGTTTAAGAATCTAGATCAATCAAGTTCAAGGATTTCAAGATCTAAGATAATCAAGGGAAAATGACTTGTAATACCAAGGAATCATATTGGATACCTAAACTACTCTACAAGGTCTCATCCTATGAAATTAGATGAAGCTTGTCAATGTCACCCGATGAACAAATGTCAATGTAAAAAGGTCAATTAATGTCAAACTTTGATAATAATAATTTCAAATAGGTTTAAGAATTTAGACCAATCAAGTTTAAGGATTTCAAGATCTAAGACAATCAAAGGAAAATGATTCAACCTAATACATGTATCATAAGGAATCCTATAGGATACCCAAACTACCCTGCAATGTCTCATCCTATGAAATGGTGATCCAAAACATGGTAATGCACCACTTATTACATCATCATAAAATATGTGTGCAAAATTTGAAGTACACGTGTGAAAATTTATCCCTTGATACAAGCAATTCACACTTGGAGGACATGCCACTATGAAGTTTCAAGGAGTCTTATCATGCAAATGTTTTGGAATACATTGCATTACAAAAAGCCAAGGTTAAAAATTGTACACAAACTTTATTCTAACAATTCTTGAGTATTTATATATTCTCTTATGTTAGGATGATTTTGAGGCATGGCTTGCATGTGAGAAAATGCAAAGTGTGATCTTATACCAAGAACAATTCTATATATGCAAAAGTCATGACTAGTACTAAAACTCAAATTCAAAAATATATAGAACTTGAATTGAAGACAGAGGATACATGGAAATCTAATTGTTTCCCCCTTATCAAGTTCCTACCTAATCTATATATGCCTAACCTCAAAATTTCTCTACGATTTGTATGCATGGTGTGCACTATGGCTATAGGTCATGTAGTGTGACTAGGTTGAAGGTTGACAATATTTGAAGATATGGGATAACTCCTCAATTAGGGATATTAGAGTAATTAAAATAAAACTTGTGAATTTGAGTAAGTTGATCGACAACAAGTGAGAGGTGGCTTGTCAATGCAGGCCATACAGTTACAAAGTTGAAGAGGTGGATGTCATGTCGCATTTATGAATGAAGACTTTAGTGGACGATGATGCAAGCAAAAGATAAAACTAGTGGGCTAAGATGCGATGCATAAATGGTCTAATTGTGGGTTGTTAGTTGTTAAAGAAAAGCACATCATTATGTATAGGACAACTATTTGTGTTATAAATATCCATACTATATCAATTGAGATATTAGGTAATGTGAAGTATTGTTGAGAAATTTTGTCTCTCTTTCTCAAGTTTATTTTGAAGTCCATCATAATTTGCAAGTAGCCTCCAAGGCATGGTTACATTGCAAAAGGTGTTGTATCAAAAAGGCTAAATTGAATTTCTTGGTGAAAGGGAGACAACTAAGAGTTTGTCTCTAGAATTCATAAGTTTTTTTGCAAGGCATTTTGTTGTGTTTTGAGTCTAATTGCATAATATACTTGGACAACTTTAGATTGATTCAACGCATAATAGAGTTTTCAAAGTTTTGACCCATCTTTCTTATTGTTTGAAAAAGCAATTAGATTTTTGAATTTGCATTGGTGCATTGTTGAATTTCCTATGACTCGTATAGGGGAATTCAAAGGGTTATATCTCTATTTGTTGGTGTCCAAATTTGTATTATGACCACTAATTCTTAGGATTTTGAGGTATTTCAAACATAGTGGTGATGTTTTTTGCACATTTCAGGGCGAGTGATTATGAGTTGTCCTTGTGTTTATGAGATGGATATTCCTTTTTACAGAAAAGTGTGATGATGTTAAGAGTTTGCCGTGTTATGAGATGTCAAAAGTCTAGTTTAAAATAATTATGTCATCACCATTGTGACATTTAGTTTGGCCTGCTAATGTCACAAGTTTGAGTCTATGTTGGAAGTAGCCATTCCAAAATTAAAGAAATTATCTTTGTATTTTTTTGCACAAAACATTGAGTACCGAACCAAAGATCATAATGGATGGAAAAAAAAATTGAATGCAAACTTCAAATAAATTGTAGCAAGAAGCATAGACATTGAATTGAAGGTATAAACAAGGAAGAGTAAATCAACCAAGAAAAGTGCTAAATTTCTAATGATGATTGTTGTTATTCTTAATCATGGTCGTATGTTTGTAATGGGAAAAAAGGGTAAGGTTAACCTCAACAAATAGTATGTTTGAAAATTAAGTCAAGAGAGTGTAAATTGAGCATATCATTGTAAGACTTGATAAAGGCATGGATACCCCATTCATTTGGTCACAATTCACTGTAAGACCTAGTAGTCAAAGTCTAGACATGTTTCCTTGGATTTTATATGCCCTTTTTCTTATTTAGGCATAGCGTTAGCTTAGTGAGATAATTGCTAATGATTGAATTAGCACAAGGTTTGTCAAGTTGTGAAATAGACTACTTGCATTAATACAGGGGTGGCAAGTGTACCTATATTAGAAGTCTTTGATTGTGGGGATGAGTTGGAAATATTGCAATCTAAAAGCTCTATATGAGCCAAGTTGGTGACCAAAATATTGCAAACCTAGGGGTTTATGAACCATGTATAAGATCGGATTTCCTATTATGTTATGATTACAACAATTGTGTAACCATGTATTTTGGTGGATGGAGATCATTTTATATGGACTTCAACAAAACGATGATTCAAGTTTGTGATGCAAATTCTCATGTGGACTAAAGGAAACTGCTAAAATGGGCTAAATGAATACTCGACCAAATTAAGAGGAAGATCTTGGCTAGCTATAGACCAAAACAGTTTTTCATTAATGGGAGTGTTAGAAGAATTAATGTAAACTTGTGATTGAGTAAGCCAACCAAGGTCAATGGTGACCTGTGAATGTAGGTCATATAGTGACAAAGTTGAAGAGATTGTGTCTAGTTTATGGGTGGAGACTTTAGTAGATGACGATGCCAGCAAAAGGTTGAAATAGTGGGCTAAGATGTGATGCCTAAAGGAGTTAATCATGCATTGGAGATAATCTCATCATTATGTCTATGAGAGCTTTCTTGTGTTATAAATATTCACATTGTATCGATTGACTTATTAATTAATGTGACATATTGTCACACAATTTTGCCTCTTTTTCTCAATTTTTTTTTAATCAATAGGTAGGTTATGGATTAAAATTTTTTATTGTGGGATAGTAAATAAATCAGCCATCACTATATTCCTATATTTTTCTATATGTTTTGCCAACTTCAAATTCTACACAAGATTGGAGAAAACTAAGACTAATGGAAGTAATATGATCTAGACCTATCTTGATCCCATTGAAATGTCATAATCCCTAATGGAAGAGCTCCTCAAAGGAGTAAGAAAAGCATGATATATGCAATAATGGACAATAAATCCACCTAGTAATGAAATTTAACCTAAATTTAACTAAAAATCTAGATAGCCCTAAAAAGCTAGATACCATGTATCGCCTAACCATGACTTTTATCATTAATATGTCATAAGACTTGAGAGAGTCTCACCACTAAATAAACAAGCCTACCATAACAAAAGAAATGTGGTGTTATCATATTTCCCTCATACTATCAACACAACATGATACCTAAAGCATGGGCCCATCACCAAATGAACAAGCATATAACAATATATAATGTTCATGAAGAAATGAGGTTCAACACAAGGATTTGGAATGGCAAGAGGTGACATGGCTACCAACAAATGTCTTATCTAAACCATCCTAAGAATTCATCCAAATCATAAACATAATTACAATAAGACAAGCACTCAATTAGGGGAAATCATAAGTCATGTGAATTTTTAGATAAGAATTGGCTCAGGGGTTGACGAACATAGCAGTTGGAGCATTCAGATTAGGCGTTCATTCTCTTGGCACAAGGACGACATGAGCATTCAAATTTGGTGTTTAGTTCTGGTTAGACGAGAAGCGATGAACAAAGGCAGAGATGACGATAGAGGGAGACACCCTCGTCCATGCCTCTCACTCCCTCACACTTAACATGATGGAATTGGGGCAGCAAAGTCATTCATTGCTCACATCCCTCTAGCAACTAGAGAAGTTTGGATGTTTTGGAAGAAGATGCTCACCAAGAAAGGCAACGGACCTTGGACAATGAGGTTGATGTTGCAATGGTGGCTTGGATCCCAGACACCGGGTCCTCACATTCAAGGGAAACCAAGTACTAAAGGAAAATTGATCTATATTGGCACATGAAGGCATTGTTGGGAAAAGCTCTAACATATAAGCAAGCGACCTTCAATGATATTTCCATATAGTTGTAGTACATCCAATTGCATATCAAGGCATTGGACAAGAAACTATCCATTCTGACAGCAAGAATAGTGGGTCTCAACTTTGGAGACGGGAGTGAATAAAATCCCCAAGTGCCCGAGGAAAAGGTCCCTTTCTCTCCTACTAATCTTCCATGATCACTTAGTTTTTATGCACAGTTTTTGTAGCCATCTTGTAAAGCATATGGAAAATACTAGACAAATAGATCACAAGGATTCTAGATGGAATGGTCTTAGAGACAACTTCTTTTTTTAGTATTTTTGGGAAATCAACCTCAAGAAACAATTGTTCTATTGTTGGTTCAGCTTCCCAAGTGGCAGGCTAGCATCAAAACAAATGTAATTTTGTCGATAATACATTAATATAGTTAGTTAGCTTACGAAAAAAAATTCTAGATAAGAATGCATGCATGGTTATGTAAGGAAGGTTAGCAATGCAAAGTGTTTTGATGAAAATACTTGCATGTAAGGATGGGACAGGTCTATCAAAAACAAGAGCGAAGTATCATGCTTGTAGAATGTATAAATGATTATATAATCCACTCTAATGAAAGAGTGGTGCCTAGAAAATATAACATAAGTTGCATGCTTTTCAAACCATCATTTTGTCCCAAACACAAATTCTTGTGGTGTCCTCCCAATTGTCCCCAGACACAATACCTTCTGATGTAGAAGATAATTAAAAAAAAACATGATACTCAAGCTTTTGCAAAATTCTATGTTTGGATACAACTCTAAAAAGCATTTCATTAAAATTAATCAACCATCGTTAATAGGGTCTTGGTTCAATGGTTAAGTGAAGGAGGTGATAATTCCCCCACCAAAGTTCAAATCCCTCAAAGACATGGTTTGTCCCTAGTGGGTTCTCTTCTCCATGCAAATATAGTATTCCACACAATAGGGCCCTGGTACAAGTCATGGGCAACTTTGACATAATGGACACCCCCTACCTATGACTTCTTATCCAACTAATTTGTTGGACACAATGCATTGTAAATCATGCCTTGTTGAACAGGGTATCTCTTTTCGCACAAGGATATTCAAAAGCATCTTGGCAAAACTATGTAATAAACCACTAAACTAAAGGAATTTGAGTATTTTAATCGGCCTCTCTAATCAAACATACACAATATCACTATTTTCTTTAGAACACTATTCTTGTGATCTACACTTAAAATCAATGATAGTGTCATGACTCCATGAAGAATAATTCACTACGGTACAATAAAAGCATTCCATAGGGTTCTAAAATACTTTGCAAGGTTCAACAAGGTCACATTTGATGTAGTTATTTTTCATAAGATGAATAATTTATATGGCATAGATCAAAGTTGGTTAATGTGGAAATATTTTAAAGTTTCCCAAGATTTGATTAATGATGTCCAAGGATTCTGCATGTACATTTTATAAGGAACCCTTTTGTGCCATCGTGCAACCTCACTCACATTATGCAATCTTTCTCATCACACCATAAATAAATAAAAAGTGTTTAAAAGATCATTCATGTGCTGCATAAAAACTTGGTAAAACACTGATGGCAATAGATGTAAATCCTTCAATTTGAAAAATAAATATAACTAACTTTTTCACATTTCTAATATGTACATTACAAAAAAACTTATGTACATTTCTAATACTTCAAGAGGGTTGCCTTCTAGGGAAAAAAAAACCTAACATAACTTTTACCGTCAGATCTATGACCTTATAATGAACGGTCCAGATTTACTATTAAATTACAATATACATTTACAAGGAAATTTTTCCTTCGAGGGCTTCGCCCCCAAACCCCTCCTGCACTCCCCCACGTGGAGGAGTGTACAACCTTCTGGGGTGTAAAGTCTTCATGAGATATAAACACAGCTGAAAACAAAGACCTTTGAATCAGGAAGATAATCAGGCTTCACAACCAACAATCTCCCACTTGGAGACTGATCTCAACAACTCCACCGCTGATGTATATGTTGGACTATGATCCTTCTTGGACCTAGAAAATTTCTCATTTTCACCTTCATGCTTGAAGACCAACTGAAACTGAGTAGGAACTCAGTTTCTCCCTAATTACTCCCTTTGTTAACATGTCTGCGGGATTCTGGCTAGTGTGTATCTTTTCCAACTTCAAATGTCCATCTTCCAAGATGGATCATATGAAATGGTACATGAGTTGTATATGCTTAGTCTTCGAATGGAAGGTTGAGTTCTTTGCAAGATGAATGACTCTCTCAATGTCACAGTACAACATGTTATTCTTCTCCTTCTTTCCCAATTCCTCTATAAACCTCTGTAACCAAATCATCTCTTTACTAGCCTCTGTAACACCAACATACTCTGTCTCTATTGTTGAAAGTGCAACAACCTTTTGCAGTTTTGAAATCCAACTTACTATTGTTCCACCTACAGTAAAAAAATACCCTATGGTGCTCCTCCTGCTATCTTTATCACCTGTCATATCTGAATCAACATATCCCTGTAGAACATTGTCTAAACCTCCAAAACATAATGCATGAGTAGTAGTACCTCTCAAATACCTGAGAATCCACTTTACTGTCTCTCAATGTTCTTTACCTGGATTGTTCATATACCTGCTCACAACACCCACTGCATGTGCAATATCTAGTCTTGAATAAACCATCGCATACATCAAGCTGCCAATTGTTGATGAATAAGGGACCATGGTGTATTCGATCTCCTCCTATGTCTTGGGACACATTTCCTTAGTTAATTTGAAATGGTTGGCCAAAGGTGTACTAATTGGT
>ML805699.1:0-30955 GCA_009831015.1 Picea engelmannii
TATAGGCTCATCAAATTGGATTTTATCTTTGTAAAATGATGGAAACCCACTCAAGAACCTCTGTATTTTTTACCTTCTCATCCTTGATGAAGTCCACATACCTCAGAAGCTAGAGGAATTTCTTCTCATACTCCTCCATAGTCGTATTTCCTAGCTTGAGCTCAAAGAATTCTTTCACACTCTTGTCACAATAATACTCTAACAAGTACTAATGATGGAAATATCCATTGAATTGCTTCTAGGAAATCATATTTTCTTCAATATACTTGACCAACTTTAGTTGGTCCCAACACACATAAGCCTTCCCTTGAAGATGATATATTGCAATCCTTCCCTCTAGTTTTGACGAGTGATCATGCAACTAGAAATATTTCTTCATCAACAAAAACTAGGCTTCATCATCTTCTCCCTTCTTATGCTCTCCATTAAATGATGGTGGCTTGAGCTTCATGAGCTCTCCTTACAAAATATTTGACTCATGTGTCCTCCTCTAATTTCTTACAGGGAAACACTTGAGACACTTTCCAACCCCAAACACAAATTTTCTCTTTTAATATAGTGTTCTAGTGAATGATGGTTTCTACTAACACTCCTTGATTTCCTAGATCCCCCATGGTCATTTCTCCTATCATGAGACCTAGATGTTTCTATTTTCCTTGCATTGGTTTCTTGTTTTGTGATATAATATTTATTAACATGTATCTACAACCTATTCAAACTATATAGCAGATCCTCTTGAGCTCTTATAAAATTTTCATTGTCTACTCTATAGTCGTGCACTTCTTTCTGCAAGATTCTCATAGTCTCAACCAGTTCCACCCTGCTTCTTCATCCATTGGACTCAATCTCTACATTTCCCATGCTGACATGTAAACCTGTGATCTCATCGTCATGGTTGTAATATCCATGAGCATCATCCATATCTCTATTCCTCATATAAGGATCAAATATCTTTTTCCTATATCTAAATTTTGCAAGAAACGTGCATGCAATAATTGCTTGCTAGATTTAAGCATATTGTAAAATTATCATTAATTAAGCTACATGCATTTATTTTCCTTCATTTTTCATAGAGTACTAATAAAAAAATTAAAATTATGAGGTTTCAAACATATTCCCTTTTGAATTCTTTTTTTTATGGTTGTACTTATGTTTCAATATGATTTCTGAGTTGAAATTTATGGCTCTCTAAAATCAACAGTTTCATCCCTTGTTGCACTTGTTTCACTGGTACCAAAAATATCGAGGGATAACTTCTACCTCTTGTAGAAATAAATATGGTGAGAACCAAGATAAATTTTATATTAGGCGTTGATAGTATTCCTGATTTTGAATACACAACAACTCTTGGATTTAGGATTTGATGCTCCATCCAACTTCTGCATCAATATAGATTTGGAAACTTTCTCCTTTTGCATTTCTTCTAGAATTAGAATTTTTAGCAAAAAAAGGCTATCTCCCAAATGAAGCAAAACTGGAAAAAGACTCCCTCAAGAAAAAGTTGTCTAGATTTATGATAAGGTAAAATGTTGACTACATCTGTTTTCTTGATTGGTGATCTGGGATCCCTTTTCCTCTTAATATTTCAAGAACCCCCTAAAGTGCCCAAGAATAATGGATTTTTCCCTATTTGGAAACCTCCACTCCAAATCCTTTAGAATTTTGGGAAAATCCCAACTAGGTATCTTCATGCATGATTTTTGGACTTCCTATAAATATTTCACCTTTATTTGGGTCGCGATTACTGAGCACGGCCCAGATATTTAAAACCCACTATTTTGTGTTATCCAAAAAACTGAAGAAAAATCATCTAGTTTCCTTCAATAACACTCTTGTAGCCCTCATCACTACAAACACACCCCTTAAATTTCACTTGATTATGAGTTTTTCTGCTTCTATTATGGCCAAAACAAGTTTTTGTCTCCAAACTTGTTTTTATTTTTATTTTTGTAAACTTTTATTTTTTCTCCTTGCATTTCCTCCTCTTCTCTTCTTCCCTATTTATTTTCTCCTTCTCTCTTTATTAATGATTTTATTATCTTTTCCCCTTGTTGATGTTTCAAGGCCAAAAGTGATTTCTCCTAGGACGTTTCGATGACTTGAAATGTCATCGAAGTTTCAGTGCCAAAAATGATTTATCCTCCAATGTTTCAATGACTAGGGAAGATTTTTCTTTGCTGACATTTTTGTGAAAGATATTCTTTCTTCCCTGAAGTTTTAGCGAAATATCTTCTTTCTTCGTCCACAATTCGATGACTTGGAAAGATCTTTCTTTGTCAACGTTTCATCGAAATATTATTTCTTCACCAATGTTTCGGTGAAAGATCGTCTTTCTTATCGGATGTTTCAGTGAAAGATATTATTTCTTCACCGATGTTTTAGCGAATTGAGAAGATAGTTATTTGTCGATGTTTTGATGACTTGAGAATATCTTTGTTCATCAACGTTTGGGTAAAATATCTTCTTTCTTCATCGATGTTTCAACAAAAGATATTCTTTCTTCGTCAATGTTTTGGAAACTTGAGAATATCTTTCTTCGTCGATGTTTTGGCACCAAAATATATTTTCCTCAGTGAAACACTCCTTTATCGGTGGTCCAAAATATATTTCTTTGTTGACACACTATATCAACAACTTCAAAATATCTTCCTTTGCCGACACACACCGTATCAATAATAAGGAAACTTTTCGATACTTAGTTGATTTTCCATTTTTTTTAATTTGCAAACTCCTCACTGTTGTGAATCTGTACACTTAGCCACTTAAGCTCGTAACTACTGTGAAACCATACACGTGTCCTCCTGAGCCAAATTCATACTCCACAGAACAAAAAACATCATACAAAATTCAAAATTTGGGGCCTTGACCCCAATTTTGTGGGCAGGGAAAAACACGATTTTTCACCCAACTCCAAACAAATTGATAAAAAGAATAATTTGTCATTCTGTTGTAGACCCAGGCAAGCTTGGTGTTGCAACTCTGGCTCTGATACAAATATGTAGTGCCTCATGTTGGGTTTTTATATTCTTTTTAGGGAAAGTCCAGTCGAGGTGGATCGACTGACAGTCGAAGTCGAAGGAATCGACAGAAATTCGAAGGTCGAGGTGCTTCGACCGGGTAAATTTGAATTCGAAGACAATGAAAACAAGTCGAAGAGGTCAACCCACAAGAGTTCGACGGGCAAGCGTGTGGCAACCGAATGAAGGTCGACTGGTAATCCGAATTGGTAGTTAACTGTAACAGAATCTTGAGATTCACGGGATTTGCTACCAATGATATACATTGATCTGTAACCATTTTTGGGTGCCTTTTTTTATTGTTTTTACTACTATAAAGCCTATAAATAAGGTGTGTTGTAATGTTGTAAATGAAAATCAATAATTCTAAAATAGCCAATCTTTATAGGTTGTTGGTCATGTAGATGTAAACTTAATTGGCTACAGGATTGTTCTTGTGTAAAGAAAGAAGGTATGATGTCGATTGTGTCTTAGGTGTGGACCAAGGCTAGACATGTAATCTTTTATTTTGAATGAATAAGACAACAAGGGAGAAGAACGGTCAAGGAATGTTGGTTTTCTTGGTTTGGGTTTCCAAGGTAAAATCTCTGTGTATTATGTGTTTGCTTTGTCATTTACTTTCTTGATTAAATGTTTATTCCTCTCTTATGCTAGGTTTAGTGAGAAAGTGTTTCTCATTTCCTAAAAACCCATGCATCTAACAACATTTTTAAAACATGAATGCAACTAAATTGATATCCAAACAGTATCATATAAATGATAAAAACCTAAAGTATACACACAATAAATAAAACCCATAATTAAAAATAATGAAATAGAGATAAATACAATTATCTTTTGAAAGAAAATGTGAAACCAATAGCATAGGATGGAAGTTCCACCCAACCATAACCTTGCTACTCCAAATTTCAGCAACAAGTCACCCTCAAGCTGGGGCTAGGAATTCAAAAGAAAGGGTGTCTCTAGTGTCCAGTCACATCCTAATATAACCCACATCAAGCTAATTTTTCCTACAACTATCTCATTCATCCATCTCTCTTCCCCTCAACCTAGACAACATAATGAATGAGATCCCCCTTCTCTGCAAGCAGTATCTTAGGCCTTCCCACTTCCCTCCATGGCTCTAACACAGGTTGGCTAGGAATCTCTCTTATTGGGGACACTAAGGATGCTAGCTACCACAGGAAAAATCACAACAACAAGCTCACTTCTCTAGGGTAATTTCTTACACACAAAACTTACTCTAGAGGCCTAACCATCTTCTTCCTCCTGCATCTATGGCTCCAACAAGTTTCCCACAAAACCCACTATGGCTACCTTTAATCTCTAGCACTCCCTCTCATCTTGTTGTCCCCAAAAACTAGATGTAAAAGTTTCCTACAATATCCATTCAAATTTCCCTTTTACCCATGCATGTTGACTCTCACATTTTCCAATGTTGATTTTACTAAGCTCCATGCTCTCAATAACTATGGGATGTGACTTTTCACACCAACCCTCTTACATGTATTCAATGACTGGAGATTTGATACACTAGGAAATTAGAAGACTCGTACACAATAATAATTTTATAAAGTGGGTTGGGATTAATACCCATGAATAATTCCCCCTTGGACCCCTTGGACCTCCCCTCTCTTGTGGAAAATTATCCCCCATGACTTCGCCCATGTCCATCTACAACCAATGTTACATTTTATTATTTCTATATACAATGTTTACATGTTACATCACTTGCCTTGTGACCATATATTGTATTTACATTATACATCACTAAACTAAGGATTAAAAATGAAGATGTTACATCTTTCCAAGTGACCTTATTTTGAATATTTATTTTATAAATGAAAAAAAAAGGTGAAATTTCATCTCAACAACAAAAAGTTAGTCTAGACATGTTCATGAAGGTTATATACTCAATTGAAGGATACTGCCAAAGCATGGGCCTCATCTTGAGATTCATCTATTGTCAATGACCATCCTAGATCTCTCATGGATAAAATAGTTTTTACCATACTTTTAACACATTGGACGACTATTAAATTTAGTTTTGAAAAAACACCAACCCAATAAAAATTACAAATATAGAGAGACCTCACCTTTTTTATCAACACATTCATAGTGGAGTTTTTAGCATGCATCGATATCGTCGAACGAATCCTCTTTGGGGTAGCCATGCCATCCAATACTAAAATAACTCCCATATCCAATTCCAAGAGTAGTGAATTTAACAAAAAAAAACACAAAAAACATGCATTGGGGTTAGGGCCAGAAAAATACTCATCGGAATTTTTTATATAAGAGGTGGAAGAATTTACAATTACAGTCTTACACAACATACAACACACAACCTGAAGCAATTTATATGTAACAAAAACACCATAAACACATATGGCATTTGTATATGCAGATAGAAATAGAAAAATGGCAATCTGGTGACATATTTCTTAGGGTTTGTGCCATGACCTACACGGTTTCGTTGGCTTTGTAAACCAAATTCATGGAATATGTAGAGTAGTGTTGGGAAGAATGGATGGTTTGAGGCCTTCCAATGGTCCTCCCATGTAAATTTGCAATAGAGGCGGAATTCTAATGTCTCGTAAGGTCATAAGCCTCACAATGAAGTAATGCCTTAGGATATAAAAGAGAGATGCAGTTGTGACACACATAGAGAGTTTTTTAGAGGATATATGAGAAACAAATGACCAAATAAGAAAGCGTGGACATGTATTTCATTGAATTATTCCTTGATGTCTCACTTACTTACACGCAAACCATGGAAGTGTGACATGTCACAAAACCTTGATATCTCGGTATAAATGAAACTTTAGGTGTTACATAGCCTTTCATATTAATTCTATGACATGAATGAAAAAGACTCAACATTAATTAGATGTGAACTAATCCTCATAAATCAGATTTCTTAATCCTTGTCGATCGGATTCATGTCAGGTCTCTATCTTATCCATGCAATGAAGTGTCTTGATGTGCATGGAAGAGAAAATGTTGAAAGATAATTTTCCATTTATTGTTACTCTGATGGATGTTAACTAGCCACCGCTTTGAGTGTGTTTCTCCAACAACATTACCAGTCTTCCTAGTGGTGTTTAAGGTAGCTAGGAAAAAAATGATAGTATTTTCCAAGAGCTTTCA
Source organism: Picea engelmannii (assembly GCA_009831015.1). Taxonomy (NCBI): domain Eukaryota; kingdom Viridiplantae; phylum Streptophyta; class Pinopsida; order Pinales; family Pinaceae; genus Picea; species Picea engelmannii. Next base: position 6,168 of record ML805699.1, read on the forward strand.
TGCATGGAAACATTGGTATCTTTGGAGGAGTTATGTGCAATGAATGTGTGAAGTTGGAGAGAGAGCACTAATTTAATTGTTCGTTGCGGTCCTTCTAGCAGTATTTCATCCATGGTCGGCTACAACATTTTATGGTTGGATTCAAATATTCAAGAGATGATATTGCAAATGGTTGTCATGTTATCTTGCAATCACGTTACTTTTACTCATACTCAACATGAAATCTTAGTTGTTCTCTATCATCCTATATTAGCATTTGATTTCAACATTGGAAGGAAGTTTAATGCTTCAAACCAAATAGAATTTCATTTTTCTTTTTTTTACTATAGCTACAAATTGAAATTTATCATTTATGGAAATGAATGACATTTTTTTCTATGTGATTTTCTTATATAATTTTACTGAGCTACACTTATTTTTGGAATAGTCTGTCTTTGGGCCATATAGATTCTTCTACTTGACATACATGCAAACCATGGAAGCATGATGTGAAACAAAACCTTGGTATCTTAGTATAAATGAAACTTTAGGTGGCACATAACCTTTCTTATTAGTCTCTGCCTTCAGGCAACAGGGACTATTGTAAACGGATTGTGATTTTGCATTAGTACTGCACGCAAATCAAAAAAATTATCTCAAAGTTTATTCTTCTTGTATCATAGTAAGTTTTTTCTCCATTTATCAAATAAGTACAACAAATTTTTTAACCAATGACAAACTTTGAGGTCTTATTTGGCCTCATCTCGAGGCATAGAGCCACATTGTTCACCGAAAACTTAGATTAAAAACACCTTTACTTAATAACTTTTGTTAAAGTGAATTAATGCTAGAAATAATCCTAGCATTACTTCTCTAGCATTAAATTTTTGTATTCCATAAGTAATACACAATACTTTTTTACTATGATCATGAATGTTTTTCACTGACAATGTGGTTACCACTATGGACAATACACAACACTTCAATGGCAATGTGGTTAAGCCATGCTAGACATGTGTATAGCATGCAAGCTTTTCTTTCTCTTTTCATGTGCTTTTATCTTGTTCTCTTCTCTTTTTCTTCTCCCCGTGAACTCTACTCCACACATTGTTCTATTCTTTTTTTCTCCTCCCCATGAAATCTACTCCAAGGCATCCTTCTCTTGTATTTTTCTCCTCCCCATGAACACTACATTTGGTTCACCAAAATATGATTTTTGTGTGCCTTTATTGCAACATCGTTCTCTTGTCTTTTTTTCCTCCCCATGAACTCTGCATTTGGTTCAGTAGAACATGTTTTTTTTGTGCCTGTGTTGCAACAACAAATAGTTGAGGATGAAAAATGGAGAATAATATGTTGTGGATGAACAACGGAGAACAATATATCTTAGTAGATGAACAACATATATTCTACTATACAAGCCTATTTTTGACTTATTAAAGACATAGAATAAAATATATTGAATAGCTATTTTTTTTTAGCTGATATTAGGTTTAACATGTTTTTACCAAGTAACATAGAATATTGTGTATGTGAATCCTACAAAATAAATTTCTTAGTCTGACATGACAATATTTCCTTGGCATTAAGACAACATGAACATAAACAAGCATACTAATGTGTTTTGCTCAGGGAGGATATACTAATGTGTTTTTCTCATGGATGATATATGAATTAAGAAATGGCCGACCTATTACTGGTAATTTTGATTCCAAGATGTTACCAAGACCAGAGCACCTTTGCTCCAAATTGATGACCTTCCTACTCCAACTGTGGTGGAAGTGTTTCTTCAGTTGTAGAATCACTCATCTTGTTGTTGGTGGATTTAGATCTTGGGAGTGCAACAAACCCCTGAGAGGCGTCGGCCCTAGGGTTGTAGCGGTTCAATCACCAAGGGGTATGTCTTCACTACTGCATTAAACCTTGCTTGCAGCACTGTCAGGGTACTACATATATTTACTCTCGGACTTGTAAACTGAATTAGACTGTGAAAAATGCCCCACTTACCTCTCAGACTTCGCCCACACCAATACTTTATGTTGGACCTACAACAACCTACAACCTATCACACTAGATTTAACCAAAGCCTACTTTTTTTCTCAAATTTCTCATAGAATAAGCTAGGAAAAACTATTTCAGAATCTCCATTCTTGTTTATTTACATATATTTCAAAATATTGCTTATTCCATAATCCTATAAGGCGTTTGTTTAGTGATATAATTTGTTTATTTGTTGAGAAGTTTTCCCTGCAAAGGACAAAAATGTAAATTGATTTCAAGAATTTGAGCTTATGACACTTCAGTAAATTTGATATTTGTTGGTTGTGTACCCAGACAAAGCTACATTCAAAAATACAAATTAAAAGAGAAAAAAATTACTTTGATTGGATACTTTGTAGAAATTCTTTCACCGAGCAACTTGTTTTAACATTCTTGGGCATTTGTTTAGTTATCTTGTACGATCTTAAACAAAAAACTATCTACCATGCAATAAAAAAAACTACATAATTTTAAAATTTAACCAAGTCTATACCACCTCCTATAAATCATTGACTTAAAAGTATAAAACTCACAAACATACTCAAACAAATGCATTGGAAATCCCTTACCTTAAACCAATCTCTAGAGTATTTGTTTTGAGAATTTTGTTGGTCTTCACAATCAATGTCTCATCAGTAATGCCACAAGGAACTTGGCACGAGTCTATGCTAGTAGAATTGAAATATAATCACAAGGCCTTGTGCCCTAGAAATCCATAGATACGAAACCCTCTTTCTCCCATGAATTTTTGCAATGGAAGTTTTCGGTACATGTGTGAATTGGATGAATGTCAAATGATGCCATGAAGAAAACGCAACCCAACAAACACTTCATAATGGCAACAACTACATCCATTCAATTCCCAACAAATGCTTCGTAATGGAAGCAACTAGTTTGTGCCTACTCAATACGAACAATAAAAATGGCAAGTATGTGCATTCACGCAGGGGTTCGATCTCGCCCATCCAAGTTTAGTTGAGATCCCAGGGCTTAGAACTTCAGACACTGTCCATATTGCATTCACTGGATTACCAAGGCCACCATGTGTCCACTTAAAAGAACGTGTGTTGAGGTTTTATGATGTGTAAAAAACGTGTGTTATTTCAATTGTTATTACTTGATATAAATATATAATAAGTGTACTCACGTGATTTAACAAATTACCCGTCCTAAAAATGATGAATTTTGTTCAATATCACTAGAATTATCTTATGCCATTTATTTGTTTGTAAACAATTATAAGTCTCCTATGGTCACACTCAATCCATCAATTACTTATGGTACCTGTTATCCCCCACTTTTAGGGATAAGTAGGAGATCATGTCTCGAGGCCCATAGGTCCTAGACATGGAGTACCGAGAGCCACATCGACTTGAGCATGGCCCTGGAGGGCCCATCTTTTCTCCCTTCCAGCGCCTCCACTTTTTCAGTAGCAACAACATCCATCACCTTCGCCTTGGTCCTGTATAAGAGATGGTTCTTTCTCCATGAGGTAATGAGTCTGGTTATCATGGTATGTGTCACTCTGATCCTCAAAACCATTGAATATGTTCATTTAATTCCTTTTGTTTCTAACAAATGCTTGGATCTTATACTTGTCCACTTGACCATGTCTATTCTATGAAGAAAGTTATCAACCATCATTCTGCTCAGATCTTGATAAAAGTAAGGAGGTTACTTCCATGAAGCAGGATGTTTGTGACAAGGTTTTCCACCTCCCTTTGATTACTTTACCATGTTATGTCACTGAAGGTATGGTTTGGAAACATGTACCTTATCCCAAGTCTCATGTAAGACAAAACCTCATTTTGGATTTTAGGGGAGAGTTGAGTACCTCAAGAAGAAGCTTATTGTCATAGTTTTCCATCTCCCCCTTAAGGAATTGTCAGTCATCCTTTCAGATCTTGCTAATCCCTTCTCATGCCTCAAGTTGTGAAGACATCCAAGGTAGCCAACATTCATATTCCTCGAGTCGATGTTTTTAACCTTTGACTTTTCATGATCCATTGCTGAGATGGATTGAGAACTCTCATGAGAGTATGTCTTGGCATCACTTTTTCCCTCCCACCCGCCTCCATGATCTAGACCTTACAGTTCCATTGATATGATATATTTTCTAACTCATGTTATTGTTGTGCTTAACCTATCACTATTTTGGCTTATGATGAAGCACAAAGGAAGGTATTGTGGGATGTTGTTGGATGGGTTTCATTGATCGTTTGAACACATCTAACATCCATCCAACAGGTAAGTACAAGTAAGTAGGTAGGCATTTTTCATTCATTGTATATACCATTGCATTGCATGGTAGAGTAGTTTTCTTTCACACTTGTACATATGAATTCTTTTGTTTTAGTTATATATATATATATGAATTGGGGTCATATCACCACCCCAAATGATTACTAATAATTTCTATTGAGATCAAGCAGGTTACAGGTTATTCCAGATATGTTGAGGTTCTCATTCGCTCTACGGTGATCACATGTCCCCGAGTTGGAGCCAAATGTTATCCCCCACTTTTATGGATAACTAGGAGACCATGTCTCGAGGCCCACAGGTCCTAGACATGGAGTACCGAGAGCCATATCGACTTGAGCATGGCCCTGGAGGGCCCATTGTTTCTCCCTTTCAGTGCCTCCACTTTGTCAACAGCAGCAACATCCATCACCTTCGACTTGGTCCTGTATCAGAGATGGTTCTTTCTCCATGAGGTAATGAGTTTGGGTATCATGGTATGTGTAACTCTGATCCTAAAAACCATTGAATATGTGCATTTAATTCCTTTTGTTTATAACAAATTCTTGGATCTTATACTTTTCCACTTGACCATGTCTGGGGGGAATGACAGGATGCCCTAGTAAGCTTGTGCCCATAGGTTTTGAGTTTCCACTAGGTGGATTTCTAAAAATTCGTCGTCTTCTCCCATCATAACCACTTTTTCATCTTGCTCCCCGCTCATCCACCCCATTACACTGGTTCGGGCATTGGTTTGGCCAATTATTTAAGGGTTGCACCTTGCCTAGTGGGAAGAAGGGGCTAAAGGCCTAGAAGGTAAAAGCAAGCTGGAAAAATATAAAATCCTAAAAATAAAACCTCGAGATTCTTCACCCACGGATCCCCGAGAAAGAAATAAAAGGCTTCTCAGCAAGAAACAAGAGGGACCCATAAAAATAAAATAAAAACAAGACCTATTCATAGGATAGGGGGTCGCATCACGATCCAACCTATTAGGTTCATGAGTACCTAGCAGTATGACACTACTAGCAGTTGGTTACCATGACAGAATAGTGGCTCTTGGTTGCATGTCCAAGAGAAAGGGAGTCTCATCACGAGCCAACCTTCTCATTTATGTGAAAGCACTTATGGGTAACACTAGCACCAATGGTCACAACGCCATGGCAGTGTCTCCTGATTAGCCTCTTGAAAGAAAAAACAATAAATAAATGAGAATAAATTGCATGAATGGGCTTGGAAACATTTGCATCGAGGACAGGTGCAACTCGCCTTCTACAAAGGAACCCATAAGTAAGTCTTTCATTTCCCTTCTTTCACTGCACCCTTTGTCAGGACATCCCTTATCCACCTCACCCATTTACATGACTTGGATTTAATCTCTTCCAGAAACATCCCTTTTCCAGTGGACACTAGCCCAATAGGACACCCTGTCACCTCCTCCAAATTTGTATTGCAGATTTGTATAATGTCTTTGAGTACTTGACTGGGGTAAAAGGGGTTTTACACACATGCTTAATAATATTGATGATGAGATGTGATTGACATTGCTATGATCCTCGTGACTTATGAGCCCATGGAGGGCGTAGCTATTGATGTGCAGGATCATGCCCAACTGACAGGTACACATGGGGAGATGATTAGTTCGGACCTCCATGGGGCTGAAGAGCCCACCATATGGATGTTGAGACCCCAGTAGGGGGCAAAGACAGGACATAGGGGTTTGCACTGGAGAAGAGGAGGATGTTCCACAGAGGCACCCTGGAAGAGCCTTACCTAGGGGGGTTGTGCCCTCTTCATTGGAATGTTGGCCCTGGAAGTCCCAGGATGTCACCCAGGATGCCCATGATGTCATCCAACACTGTGGGCATTTTGGGAGGCAGCTATGGTAGTTTTGGCATGTGTGGAAGGTTGGAGAAGCCCAAGGAGGGATAATGTTTTTCTCCAGGAGGTTGCATTTTCCCTAGAAAGGGATAACATCACCTTAGAAGGGGCATGACGTCTCACTTTTGCTTGATTAGGGTTTCATTCATGAAATTTAATGTAAAACAATATTATTTGGTATTTTGGCCTTGTCGGCCTTTTAATGACCTAAAATTTAATTAAGGTCATTGCTATTATATAAATTGATGGTTTTTACTCTCATTTTTTCATCATCTTTCACTCACTCATTAGTGAGGTCTGAAATTTGCGCCCTATCTTAGGGTTTTAGTTGAAATTGTGAGGCGCACTTGTTGAAGGAAGACATTTTTGGACTATTTTGGCATTTCTTCTTGGTGGAAGGTTTACAACTAGGGTTTGGCTACTTAAATGAATGGTTTATGTAAGTGAATTTCTCCAACACTTCTTGATTAATGATTATAGTATTATTTACTTGCATTTGTTATTATAATTTGTTGCATTAAAACCCTAGGTGACAAGCACTAGTTAATATCCTTGTCTCATGTCCCTACCAAGTTAAGAGCTATTTTGAGTTTGCTGAAGTAAGATAGAGCCTTTCCATAGCAACACTCTATCTCTGCTCTACTAAGATATTCATTTTTCTCTTGTTATTGAGCTAAGAAGGAGGAGGACTCATCAAGGCCTAGGGTTTCTACACCTTGATGAGTTGTTTTCCCCTAGGGTTTGTTTGATGAAGCCTTGCCTTAGCAACACTTCACCTTCTAACACTCTTGTCTTTAGCCCTATAAATCCTTTCTTAATCTAGCCAATTTCATCTATCCAATAAGCTAAATAAGGAGGAGAAATCACTAAGGCCTAGGGTTTCTACACCTTAGTGAGCCTTTCTCCCTTAGGGTTTCATTGTTGAGGCCTTTCTATAGAAACACTTAAACATTGAACCCTCTTGTCTTTGGTCTTTCATTATCATTTATTCCTTCAACCTTTGCGGCCTCTTTTGACTCCATTTTAACCTGGTAGCACACTGGTCTAAGACCTCTTGCATTGAGTAACTTGATCACAAACAAACACCTAAACTTTGAACAAATTCTAACTCTTCGACGATTGAATTGTGCTTTACGAGGCTTCTTCAAACGACTTGCAATGCGCGAATTACAACGGTGAGCCCCTTTATTAATAATAGCTGCTTTGGTTGGGCTTTGATGTAGATCCATCTCTCCTTTCCTTCAACATCAAAGCATCCAACCGATGCATTTTTTGTTCTGCGATGGGCTTAAGGACACTAAGTTGTCCAAGGTCCTGCCGTCCCGCCCGCATGGTGAAGAATTAGGAACCGATTCACGGGGTTTGGGTGGGATATAATAGTAGATTGACTGAACCTAACCCTAGCCTAGACTAATCCTACTAACCCTATTGTTGGCATCACCTTCTTATGCTATAAACACCTTTCTGCAACATCTGTTTTACTTCTAAAGCAATTGAATGATTGGTTAAGGCATTGTTTCTAAAGTGTTGATATTGTTACATTGAATGCCAAAGTTTCTTTAGAATTTATTGAGAAGTGATATTGTAATCATTTTTATTGTACAAACATTGATTTACTTCGTCAATATTATTGCTCAATTTTTTATTATCATAAAAGACATTGATTATCTGAAGTACTAACCAGCAAGTAAGCTTTCACATGTACAGTTTCTTTGTTTCTTTGTCTCGGGAAGATACACTTCTTGGTTACTACTTCCGGTTATCTTTTATCTTTATTGGCTATTAAGTCGGAATTTCTGATCAGGTGGTGACTTGTGAGGGGCAATATTATCATTTAGCCTTCTTAAGCCTTCTCAAAACCCCAGGTCACCAAGGACGTCTCCCCTGGGCCTTACCTCCCTAAATAGAAAGAACCTTCCCATTGAGGTGGGAGTGGTGGGAGTGGTTCAGTTATGCCAGTTTGACCTCCTTTCATACGTCTATCATCTTAACTACAAACTATGAGATAACATTTTGGCATCATTGTCAGGGAACACTGAATCAATTCTCCTCAAGACGACACTTTTCAGTAAGCCTTGCCTTTAGGGTCTTTATCTTACAAGCTTACCTGGCGACTCCACTTAGGGTGTTTTCCCTTTTCCTTTGATAATTTCAAAGCAAATTATCTGGTGACTGCACTAACCTTTTCCCAGGTGCCACCTTACTCTCAACTCTGTGATATTTCCAAGTTATGGGATCATGGCGTCCTGGGAACAACTGTATCAAACTATTGATTTCAAAAGCCTTCAATGATACCCAACCTGTTTTGATACAAAATGGTCAAACAACCTTCCAACATTTTGGGGCCTCCCAACTCCTCACATCGTAAATTTTTTGGAGTATATAAGCAAGGTAGAATTGGGAGGGGAGGATGTTATGATAAAATTATTCATACTCTCCCTACCATCCTTCTTGCAAGATTGGTTTAAGGGTTGTATAAAATATATGGGTATATCATCTTTCATACACCTCATCAGTAGGTTTGTTGAATTTATCAAACCACATTGCCAAACGTATGAATATGCCCTTCAAAATCTCGCAATAGCCTTGGAAGACGAAGGATTCACCACTGAGATTGTAGAAGATCTCAGGAATGCATATCATGTTCAACACCAAGAACCCTCTGATGTGAAAGAGGATATTTATGAAGAACATTGTCAACCCCTTGAAGAGGAGAAATATTTCTCCCATGATTCAATATAATGCAGTGAAGATATAAATAGAGAATTGAATTATGAGGATGAAGCACCAGTAACTGCTCCTCAGTCTGATGAAGATCTCCAAGATCCTATGCCTCCCGTACAAGATGAAAAGAATGAGGTAGGTCATTTTCCTTTCCAGGTTTTTGATGATACCTTGTTCTATGATTCAGAGAGTGAAGAATAAATGGAAACCTTGGACAAGTTAGATCCTTTGTTTCTCAAGACTGAATATGTAGAGATAGATCTTCCACTTGATGAAGTTATCCAAATACTTGAAGCTTATGCACAAGAAGGATTAAGCAAGGTGAGTTATTTCCCCTTCCAAAATTTTAATGATTCTTTATCTTATGATGTAAGGAATAAATAAGTGTTGGATGTTTTAACCCCTTCATGTTGTGATGAAAATGAGGACTTTGTTGATAATATTGATGAATTCACACATGTCAGGAAGCGTAAATGGGATGTGATTGGATATGATGAAGATCCCATTTACGACATTGAGGATCATTTCCAAAAGTTGCCCTTACAAATATCATATGACATTACTAAATTTGAAATTTGGCAACAAGGACATCACATAATTACCAAAGTTATTCAGACACCCAAGGATGACCTGATGCTATGCTCTCCTAATAATTTTCGGTCATACCTTCAGGACTTTGATGGCTATCCCTCTAAGCACTTAGATCTATTCTATGAAGAAAGTTATCAACCATCATTCTGCTCAGATCTTGATAAAAGTAAGGAGGTTACTTCCATGAAGAAGGATGCTTGTGACAAGGTTTTCCACATCCCTTTGATTACTTTACCGCGTTATTACACTGAAGGTATGGTTTGGAAACATGTCCCTTATTCCAAGTCTCCTGTAAGACAAAACTTTATTCTGGATTTTAGGGGAAAGTTGAGTACCTCAAGAAGAAGCTTATTGTCACAGTTTTCCAGCTTCCCCTTAAGGAATTGTCAGTCATCCTTTCAGATCTTGATAATCCCTTCTTAGGACTCAAGTTGTGAAGATGTCCAAGGTAGCCAACATTCAAATTCCTCGAGTCGGTCTTTTGAACCTTTGACTTTTCATGATCCATTTCTGAGATGGATTGAGAACTCTCCTGAGAGTATGTCTTGGAATCACTTTTTCCCTCCCACCCGCCTCCATGAGCTAGACCTTACAATTTCCATTGATATGATATATTTTCTAACTCATGTTATTGTTGTGCTTAACTTATCACTATTTTGGCTTATGATGAAGCACAAAGGCAGGTATTGTGGGACGTTGTTGGATGGGTTTCACTGATCGTTTGACCACATCTAACATCCAACCAATAGGTAAGTACAGGTAAGTAGGTATTCATTTTGCATTCATTGTATATACCATTTCATTGCATGGTAGAGTGTTTTTCTTTCACACTTGTACATATGAATGATTTTGTTTCATATGTATATATATATATATATATATATATATATATGAACTGGGGTGATATCACCACCCCAAATGATTACTAATAGTTTTTATTGAGATCAAGCAGGTTACAGGTTATGCCAAATATGTTGAGGTTCTCATGCGCTCTACGGTGAGAACATGTCCCCGAGTTGGAGCCAGATGTTATCCCTCACTTTTAGGGATAACTAGGAGATCATGTCTCGAGGCCCACAGGTCCTAGACATGGAGTACCAAGAGCCAAATCAACTTGAGCATGGCCCTGGAGGGCCCATCTTTTCTCCCTTTCAACGCCTCCACTTTGTCAGTAGTAGCAACATCCATCACCTTTCGCTTGGTCCTATATCATAGATGGTTCTTGCTCCATGAGGTAGAGAGTCCAGGTATCATGGTATGTGTCACTCTGATCCTCAAAACCATTGAATATGTAAATTTAATTCCTTTTGTTTCTAAGAAATTCTTGGATCTTATACTTGTCCACTTGACCATGTCTGGGGCGAATGACAGGATGCCCTAGTAAGCCTGTGCCCATAGGTTTTGAGTTGCCACAGGGGGGATTTTTGAAAATTCATCGTCCGCTCCCATCATAACCACTTTTTCATCTTGCTCCCCGCTCATCCACCACATTACACTGGTCCGAGCATTGGGTTGGCCAATTATTTAAGGGTTTCACCTTACCTTGTGGGAAGAAGGGGCCAAAGGCCCAGAAGGTAAAAGAAAGCTGGAAAAAGATAAAAGCCTAAAAATAAAACCTCCATATGCTTCACCCAGGGATCCCGGAGAAAACAATAAAAGGCTTCTTAGCAAGAAACAAGAGGGACCCAAAAAAATTAATAAAATCAAGACCTAGTCAGAGAATAGGGGGTCTCATCACGATCCAGCCTATTAGGTTCATGGGTACCTAGCAGTATGACACTACTAGCATCTGGTTACCACGTCAGGGTAGTGGCTCTTGGTTGCATGTCCGAGAGAAAGGGGGTCTCATCATGAGACAACCTTCTAATTTTTGTGAAAGCACTTGTTAGTAACACTGCCACCACTGGTCACCATGCCAGGGTAGTGTCCCCTGATTAGCCTCTTGAAATAAAAAGCAATAAATAAATAAGAATAAATTGCATGAATGGGATTGGAAACATTTGCATCCAGGATAGGTGCAACTCGCCTTCTACAAAGGCACCCACAAGTAAGTCTTTCATTTCCCTACTTTCACTGCACCCCTTGTCAAGACATCCCTTATCCACCTCACCCATTTACATGACTTGGATTTAATATATTCCGTAAATATCCCTTTTCCATTGGACACTAGCCCAATAGGAGGCCCTATCACCTCCTCCAAATTTTAATTGCATATTTGTATAATGTCTTTGAGAACTTGACTGGGGTAAAAGGGGTTTTATGCACATGTTTAATAATATTGATGATGAGATGTGATTGGCATTGCTATGATCCCTGTGACTTATGAGCCCATGGAGGGCGTAGTTATTGATGTGCAGGATCATGCTCGACGGACAGGTGCCACATTGGATAGGTACACATGGGGAGATGATTAGTTCAGACCTCCATGGGGATGAAGAGCCCACCAGATGGATGTTGAAACCCCAGCAGGGGGCAGAGACAGGACAAAGGGGTTTGCACTCGAGAAGAGGAGGACGTTCCACAGAGGCGCCCTAGCAGAGCCTTACCTAAGGGGTTTGTTCCCTCTTCATTGGAACGTTGGCCCTGGAAGGCCTAGGACGTCACCCAACATGCCCATGACGTCATCCAGCACTGTGGACATTTTGGTAGGAAGATATGGCAGTTTTGGCACTTGTGGCATCTTGGAGAAGCCCAAGGAGGGCTAACGTTTTGCTCTAGGAGGATGGATTTGCCCTAGAAATGGCTAACGTCAGCCCAGAAGGGGCATGACATCTCACTTTTTCTTGATTATTGTTTCATTTATGACATTTAATGTAAAACAATATTATTTGGTATTTTGGCCTTGTCGGCCTTTTAATGACCTAAAATTTAATTAAGGTCATTGATACTATATAAATTAAGGGTTTTTACTCTCATTTTTTCATAATCTTTCACTCACTCATTAGTAAGGTCTGAAATTTGCGCCCTATCTTAGGGTTTTGGCTGAAATTGTGAGACACACTTGTTGAAGGAAGACATTTTTGGACTATTTTGGCATTTCTTCTTGGTGGAAGGTTTACAACTAGGTTTTGGCTTCTTAAATGAATGGTTTATGTAAGTGAATTTCTGCAACACTTCTTGATTGAATGGTTATAGTATTATTTACTTGCATTTGTTAAATTTGTTGCACTAAAACCCTAGGTGACAAGCACTAGTTAATTTCCTTGTCTCATGTCCCTACCAAGTTAAGAGCTATTTTGAGTTTTTTGAACTAAGATAGAGCCTTGCCATAGCAACACTCTATCTCTACTCTACTAATCTAGCCATGTTTCTCTTGTTATTGAGCTAAGAAGGAGGAAGACACATCGACGCCTAGGGTTTCTACACCTTGATGAGCCGTTTTACCCTAGGGTTTGTTTGATGAAGCCTTGCCTTAGCAACACTTCACCTTCTAACTCTCTTTTATTTAGCCTATGAATCATTTCTTAAGCTAGACGATTTCATCTAGCCAATAAGCTAAAGGAGGAGAAAGCACTAAGGCCTAGGGTTTCTACACCTTAGTGAGCCTTTCTCCCCTAGGGTTTCATTTTTTAGGCCTTGCTATAGAAACACTTCAACATTCAACCCTGTTGTCTTTGGTATTTCATTATCATTTAGTCCTTCAACCTTTGCAGCCTCTTTTGACTCCATTTTACCCTGGTAGTGCACTGGTCTAAGACCTCTTGCATTGAGTAAATTGATCACAAAAAAACACCTAAACTTTGAACAAATTCTAACTCTCACTAACCCTAGCCTAGACTAATCCTACTAACCCTATTGTTGTCGTCACCTTCTTATGCTATAAACAACTTTGTGCAACATTCTTTTTACTTCTAAAGCAATTGAATGATTGGTTAAGGCATTGTTTCTAAAGTGCTGGTATTGTTACATTGAATGCCAAAGTTTCTTTAGCATTTATTGAGAAGTGATATTGTAATCATTTCTATTGTACAAACATTGATTTACTTCGTCAATATTATTGCTCAATTGCTTATTATCAGAAAATTCATTGATTATATGAAGTACTAACCAGCAAGTAAGCTTGCACATGTACAGTTTCTTTGTTGCTTTGTCTCGGGTAGGTACACTTCTTGGTTACTACTTCCGATTATATTTTATCTTTATTGGATATTAAGCCAGAATTTCTGATTAGGTGGTGACTTGTGAGGGTGAATATTATCATTTATCCTTCTTAAGCCTTCTTTGCCTTATCAAAACCCTAGGGCACCGGGGACGTCTCCCCTAGGCCTTACCTCCCTAAATAGAAAGAACCTTCCCATTGAGGTGACAGTGGTGGGAGTGGTTTAGTTACGCCGGTTTGACCTCCTTTCATACATCTATCATATTAACTACAAACTGTGCGATAAAAGTATCGAAAATGAGTTGGTTAAACCATGCATTAATGACATTCTCATGCACCAAATTCTCATTCAAATTATGGCCTATCCGTGAAGTCCTAATATGGAAATACCTATCAACTCTATACATATCAAATGTGTATAAAGCATGTTAATTCAAAGAGAGCTCCTACTAATGATAATACTAAATCTAGGCTTTGAGACTTCAGGTTCTGGAACTCGTACTTAACCTTGTTGTGTGAAGAAGAGAGCGACTATAGTTGAGTCCCAACAATGATTTGTTCTTCAGGTTTTTTCTCCCATCATGATTGTGACTTTGGTTGGTCATTTCGAGGTCTTTAGGCCTTAGAGACTCATGACTTTGGATTCAATGTGTTCAAACTCTTGTGTTGGTGTGAATGTGTAAGAGTCATGGCCTATTTAAAGTTCTTCTTCTTTGAGTCTATCCCCTTGGTTCACTAATCAGATTCCAATTTCAGTGATCATGGCGATATGTCCCCAATTCCTCGAAGCTACTACCAATGATAATGAAACTTTGCGTGGTATTTTATTTTTTCCAAATGCATCGCTTTCCAGGGGTAGCAAAGTTATTTCCCATCAGTGTTTACCAAGCGATAATCTTAGCTTGAGTAAGCAGGCGATATAACATAAGGTTATTCTTATTTTGGTCGAAATTTTCCTTGAGGATGAGGTTTTCATGATGGGTTAGTATTCTTTAAGACCATATAACCAACTTTGAATATCCTTTCTAACACATTCTAGTTGTGGGCTATGGATATATGCCTTTTGATTGGCCTGAGAGTGTTCAACTGCCTTTATGTGTAAGGATGGGGACTTTCATTTTCATGCCACTCAATTCTGTAACTCTGTCAATTTATTGTATAACTAATATGTACATGTGGTTCCCTTCTCGGATTATGTCTATAATTCAAGATCGATGAAGAATACTTTTGAATATTTGAGATGAATGATATAACCTTATCATATATATGTCAATCATAATTGTTGATAGCTCGAAATAGCACAATCAATATTGATGTAGGAGCTACCATATTTCCCTCTTTGCAATGCCATGTATCCATTGTTATTTTCCGTCAAATCATAAACCTAGTTTAGGGCATCCACCTATCAAACTAGATATTAGACCATATATGCAATTATCTTAGTCTATATAGGTTATGGATATGGATCCGTGTATCAAATTAGATATGGTCGAACTAAAACTTGGTTAGCTGGATTTGGATCTGCTAAGATCTTTATCTCTACTCTTCATCCTCTACCATATGTTTTGTGATTCTTAAGATGTCTGCCACATATACCTGGAAAGAAGCGCTTTGAATGGGGATCCATCTGCATGCTAGCTATCATGATTATGGCCATGGACCAAGGCATGAGTCACATATTTGTTGTGACACATTGAGTTTCTCTTCTATGTGTCTGGGGTTATGGATCAAAGACTTAGGTAGGGACTTGTTGCTTTGCAGCTTCCTTGTTAATATTATGATATGAATGAAATAGAATCGATGTTAATACTCTAGATGTCAATCCTTGTATATCAAATTCCTATCGGGTCTCTATCTTATCCATGCAGTGAAATGTATTGATGTGGATGGAAGAGAAAATGTTGAAAGACAATTGTCAACTTATTGTTACTCTAATGGACATTAACTAACCACTGCTTTGAGTATGTTTCTCTATTTGCATTACCATTCTTATTTATGGTGTTTAAGGAAGCTAAAAATAGTATTCATCAAGATTCTTATGAACATACGTCATTTTCTTATTCTGAATACTTTTTTGTTTGGAATAATTACTTTCTCTACTCTAGATTGTTCTACAATGGTTCTAATATCATTATCATGGTTCTTTGATCTTTCATTATCATTTATTCCTTCAAATAATTGGTAATGGTAAAAGTGAGCACTGGCTAGTGGTGGTTTAGTAACCCAAATGAATGGTCATGATTTAGCTATTGGGTTATTTTCAAAGGGATTTCACGCATGGAAACATTGGTATTTTTGTAGGATTTATGGAAAATAGATGTGTGAATCTGAAGAGCAAGCATTGGTTTAGTTGTTGGTTTTGGCCCTTCTAGCAATATTTCCTCCATGGTCAACCACAATGCTCTATGGTAGGATTCAAAGAGTCCACTACTTCAAATGGTTTCCCTTGCAATTGCACTACTTTTTCTCATACTTGACATGAAATCTTATTTGTTCTCAATCCTCCTAAATTAGAATTCTATTTCAACATTAGAAGGGTTTCAATGTTTCAAACTAGACAGAGTTTCATTTTTTTTACTACAACTGCAAATTTTGATTTATCATTTATGAAATGAATGACGTTTTTTATATATGATTTTCTTTTATAAGTTGAGCGAACTATATTTATTTATGGAATATGTTATCCTTATGCCATCTAGACTCTTCTACTAGATGGCTTCTCAAAGAACCTAAACAAGCCTAGAAGGACAATGCTTGGGCATTTACAACAATGTGAATGGGAATTTAGCTAAATGGAACTATGATGGCTCAGGATAAATGCTTTTCACCATAGATATGAACCCCAACTTCATTTAACATTTATCAAACTTCTTATAGATTTATTGTCCCGGTCTCATAGTTTTTTATTTCTTACCAGTGGCACTCATAAACATGCAAGTATAGTTCATAATATAATAGATTGTTGGGTTATATCTCACTACAGATATTCTAGTGAAAATATGTAATTCATGCTCTAAAAAAAACTACCATTGGCCACGCATGGCTTGATATGATTCCATAGTAAGAAAATTGGCTATGGAGGGATAATTGCCTCATGAATTAACAAAGTACAAGCCAAACCTTAGGAAAATGAATTGGCTAGGAGGTTAATATATAGGGTTTGGTTAGGTAGGACTTGTCTTAGAATTTTTATTTTTTAAATATAGTTGTATTTAAAAAAAATACAAGAGGAAAGTTGTAGAGTTTGGGCTTCTTATTTAGCAAAACCAGGATAAAAAATGAACCAACCTGTAAATCATTTGTAGAATTATATTGAATTCATGTTATCCATGGGAATTTGATAGAACATTTAAATATATATATACCTATATAATGTTATAATCCCATTTCATAAAGAGAAGGAATATGCAAGCAAGGATATGTCCCATAATGTTGAACTTGTGAAGATGTGAATATATCAGAGAGCACCAAGTCAACGTAGAGGATGAATATTGTGGTACCAACTTCAAAGTAGCCATTAACTGTGCACATGTCACTAGAGAGTCCCTTATTGGCTAGTGGTGATGAATTAAAACTCAGAGAGAATGAATTTTGTCTCGGAGCATGTAAAGATATATACATATCGACCACCACCAAAATAACTTGGAATATTTAGCATTGTGTAGGGATATCAATGGAGAGGCGGTGAGGAGGTTGTGAGGTAGTAAATAAGGAAAAACATTTGGCATGATGTAGCATTATCAAAGACTCAACTACAAAATTGTTAGATTGTATACCAAAAAATTATCAAATCCACGAACAATGTTTTTTAATGGTTTGTTAATTTTGACAACTAGAAAAAAATAAATCACACACTCCATGGGAATAAAGTCAAATCACATATCATTTAACCAATGAGAAATAACCATAATTATCTATAACTCAAAATCATATATAATTACTATTTCTAACTTCAAGTATTGCGAAGACATTTTTAATTTATAGGCTCTTCCTAGTGACATATTCCTCTTTTCCTTCACTTGATTTTTTGGATGGCTCTGGCATTGATTCCTTAGGTGGTGTTCTTCATAATTTAGAAGAAGCAAATTTTCATAGCCATGTAAGGTAACCCAAAAAATTCATTTATTTGTAATTTCATGAACATTTTTTCAAATATATTCACTATTTACTCATGTATTATGTGTGTTATATTCCTAAGTGCTTTCCTGAAATTAAGCATCTAGACAATAGACATCTGGAATTTCCTAGGGTGAGAAATGTACCTTAACTCTTCTAAGTGTGGAAAATCCTATGTTATGAAGGGTAGTATCCTCATGTGTGACATGGATAGGACTACACAAGGGTTGTTTAACTAGATGTGTTAGCCTAATTTTACAATATGTGGTTGGGAGATAAATTAGGGTGCAAGCCATCACATGTATAATTGAAAATATGTCATATTATGATAGTATAAAACCTAGAAATTATAGAAAAAAGTAAGACATATATGATCTCAATGCTCTAACTGATGGACTTGATCCTCCTTCTCGGACTATCTATGCATTTTAGATTTTGTAATTTTCTAATAGCAATTTGTTCCTTGATGGTAACTAGTTGCTCCTAATTACAAAAGTCATTTATATCATATACAAATATAAAGGAAAGTATGGGTAGAACCACCTTTAAGGAGAGTCTACATGAGAAAGAAAATCTCACCAGGAACCTCAGTTTTCCATGGATTTTATTGTCCTTTGAACTCTAGTTTTGGGAATTTATCAATTGTGAATTCCCAATGTTCTCGTACATGCCTATGTCTGCCCATCTTATTATGAGTTGACCTTAACTAGAATTTTTATGGTTTTGATCTTCTCCATGTCACATTTAGGTCATAAATCCATAAGGACATTGGGTGGATAAAGGAAAAATCACTTCATGTCAATTCCACTCAGATGTATATACAAGGAGGAAGTGTTGTGATCTAACAATAATATCATTAGGGTCCAATATGTCACAAGAATATAGTCCAAATATGTCTTGTGGGAATTCAATCAATGTTTTTGGATCCAAGAACATAGCTTTTATAGTTTTCAGATAAAAAATGGACCATATATTTTTTTGGAATTCACAATAGAGAGGGGCCTATCCTATATAGGTCTAGATATTCTAGATTTTCCAACAAAGAGAGGGGCCTATCCTATATAGGTCTAGATATTCTAGATTTTCCAACAAAGAGAGGGGCCTATCCTATCTACATGGAAGAAAGAAAAATTGTGGTTTTTGAAAAATGCTTTCCTCCAAAAAATTAAAATTATGTGGACATTTATGAGGATTTTTAATCTTGCAATTTATGGGATTCAAAGAAACAACCAAAGAGAGGTGAGGGTCCATTATCAATTGTATAGAAAATCCAAGAATGACCTAACAAATTTTCCAAGCATGCAAGGACATGAAGTCAAGTTCTAGAAAACTTATAGAAAATTTCCCAGTGAAAAGATGTGCACATTTCCCAAAAGTTTAAGTGGGTCGAAGGGGCATAGATCTAGGATATGTCAAGCTCACAAGCATAAATTGTGTGACGGAAAACATGTCGAGCATGATTTTCTAAATTTTCCATATTTTCCAATAGAGAGAGGGGCCTATCCTATCTACATGGTAGCAAGCAAAATTATGGTTTTTGAAAAATATTTTCCTCCAAAAGATTAAAATTATGTGGATGTTGATGAGGATTTTGAGTCTTGCAATTTTTTGGATTCAAATAGATAACCAAATAAAGATGAGAGTCTGATCCAAGTGGATCTTAGTGGCCATCCATATTTTCCACTTAATCATGTTTTCGAGCCTATGGTTTTGATAAACCATGATATTCACCCTTTTAATGGGGAATGTAATGTAATGTAATGCCATATTAATTTGTAGAACTTGGGCTAGAGTATTACTAGGATGGGTGACCTCCCAGGAAGTGCTAGTGCTTTACATGCCTATGGCATTTTCTAGACTTAGAATAATTTATCGCACATGCATCACGGGAATTGTTCTCTTCTTGCTCTCTCATATATAATCAAAGTGAAGGAGGTCCTTTGAGCATGCAATACATTGTGATGTAATTCTTATTGTGAATGAGTGTAGTTGGCCTCTCTTTCTCTTAAGGTATAATCTACCACTATTCTAGCTAGTTTGTGTTATACAATATTCTATTATTCATTAATAGAAGTTGGGTTTCACTTTATTTTTGTGTTCTCTTCTATATTTTCAGTTGTATCTCATTTCGTTCTCAACATAATCCATATAAGTGGTATCAGAGTAGTCTACTCCTTGTCATTTCTCAGTGCATGTCCCCAATGAGGTCAAGGTATAAAGAGTTGGGTCTCGAGCTAGTTTCACTTGAGGATAACCACTCTCGCCATCCCAAGCGACCTCCCATGGCATAAGAAAAGAGAGATGACAGAGCATGAGACCCTTTCAAGACATTTCTCAAGGAATCCCTTGTGTGATAGAGGAACGAGATTATGGAAAACTTCGCTCAAATATTTGACAAGAATCCATTTTGGAGGTATGGCGCCCTTCAAGGTACAAGTCAATTTTCATATCCCCTTATTTGAAGTACCAATAGATGTAGATTCTTCAGAAAAATGGTTGAATCTGATAGAAGGTTATTACTCTATCCTAAATTTTTATGGTGGTGAAACGATCACCTTAACACTCCTTAAATCCCTTCCCTATGTCAGATCTTGGTGGGAAGGTTACTGGGAGAGGTACACCACAAATGCATATACACCATTTGGGAGAGAACCCACCTGGGAAGATTTTTTGGATGCTCTCAAGGACGAGTTATACCCTATTGGAAGCCATGATTTTCAATATATGAGATGGACAAATATGCGTCAAGAAAAAGACTAGCCAGTGTGGGAGTACACTAACACATTTCATACCTTACACTCAAAGTTGGGTATCAAAGACTCTATGTGGAACCCGGTTTTGAAGTACTGCAATGGACTACAAAGGTACATCCAAACATAGATGGATTTCTTGGAAATATCCTCACTGGGATATGCTTATCAATATACAGTCAAAATTGAGAAGAAATTCAAACATCGGAGTAAGTAGGAGTTTTGGTTTTCAAATATGCCACAAAACAATCATGGAAAAGGAAACCCTAATGAAGGACAAAGAAAGGAGAGTCAATCTCAAGAAAATAAATCCAACCCACCAACTAAGAAGGGTGATGGGAAATCGAAGAAGTACACCAGAAAGTGGTGTGAGTTCCATAAAAACCCATGGCACAACACTGATGAATGTCGCTTGAAATAGTCATTGGTGGTCGAGATCAAAGAAAAAGAATCAAAAACTGACTTGGAATTTAATTTAAATCACAATAAATGGAAACAAATCATCTATGCAAAACCCACTTCTACCATCGTGACCACAACAATCCAACCACAAGAACTAGAGGTGCCTGAGGAGGGGGGGAGCCTCTTCCATTCATAGGTGTGGGTGAAGGGGACCCCACTGTATTTCATTGTTGACAGCGGGAGTCAGAAGAACTCGATCTTAGCTAGGGGAATCAAAACAATGAAGTTGTCAATAATTACACACCCCCAACCATATATCATTGGATGGTTGAGCATGGGGCAAGATATTCACATCAACCAAAACTGTCTCTTTCCCTATGACATCAATCCCTTCAAATATGAGGTACTATGTGATGCTTCACCACTTGAAGTTTGTGATGTTATTTTAGGACAAACATATATGTGGAAATGTCATGTTACTTATGAGTCTTAACCCCGTAGTGTCATTATTACTCTGGGGGTCATCTCTACCAGATACCAGAGGTAGTCATGAATATTGCCATTTCATTGATCTTGGAAAAACAATGTCGCAAATTAATCTCTTAAACCATAAATTTTCCCCTCTTCAAGATCTATTCAAAAGGTGAATAGAAGGTCACTACAACCACCACATCCTTGGCCCAAGACCTTTCTATACACCAAAAGTAGTTTCACAAGATTGTAGAGGAACACAAAGATATTTATTCACTTATGGGGGTGCCTCTACACTGCTAAGTCAATCATTCCATTGACTTGGTGCCTAGTGCTCCCTTAACCAATGTCCCAATCTATAGATGCTCCCTTTTATAGAATGAGAGTCTTCCATATGTTCAACATAGATGTATTGGCCACGACCCTTTTTAGGTGTGCTTGGAGTTCCAACCATCAACCCCCATTGATATAGCTCTTCCTACTGCATCTTCACCAACAACGTCCTTCCACACTCAGAATAAGGCAGATCATGTAGCCATATTTGTTGAACGAATCCATTACCTCCAACAATAGTTTCATGACATCCTTCAATAGGCTAATGCCAAGTACACGTAGAACAACTACTTTAGGAAGGAAAGCAACTCACCAAGGTTCAGATTCAACAAAATTTCCCTCATCTCATGAAGGAACTTGATGCAATGGATACCTTTGCTTCCTAAGGGGGAGGATTGATCTAGGTGGATCTCAATGGCCATCCACCTTTTCAAATGAATCAACGTTTTCAAGCATGTGGTTTTGATAAACCATGAAATTCACCCTTTTGATGGGGAATGTAATGTAATGTCATCTTCATTTGTTAATCAGAATCATCATATGTACTTTCCTACAACATTAATGCATTGGATCCCATTAGAACTTCACAACTAAGTGTGATTGGGATAGAGTAGTACTAGGATGGGTGATCTCCCAGGAAGTGCTATTGTTTTACATGCCTATCGAATTTTGTAAACTTAGACAAATTTATCCCACACGCATCAAGGGAATTATTCTCCTCTCACTCTCTCATATATAATCAAGGTGAAGGAGGTCCTTTGAGCATGCAATGGAGTGTGATGCAATGCCTATTGTGAATGAGCATAGCCAACATCTCTTTCTCTTCAAAGATAAGCTACCACCATTCTAGCGAGTTTGTGTTCTACAATATTCTATTATTCATTAACAGAAGTTGGGTTTCACAATTTGTTCATGAATATGTCTGAGGATAGTGGTAAGGAGAAAGGGAAGGGCCCACGAAACCCTTCTCCTACCCCAATATCCAAAAGTGTTTCCTCAATTGGATTATGGATAGAATTCATCTTGATGTGCCTAGTATCAAGTGTAAATCAAGTAATTCATTGAAGAAATAGTTGGATTTGACACACGTGATGAAATAACACTATCAATAGAATCATAAAAGAAGCAAGAGAAGTTAATCAATTCTGCTAAACCTATGCACACAAAGAAAAATGAATTTTGGAGCATTTCCTACCCAAAAAAGTTGGAAGTTGCATTTCCTTGAAAAAACACTAAAAATAATACCAACCAACATATGTGTCTATAATTTGGTTTCTTAAAATGTTTATCTCTACATGTAAATTGCACAAGAATGAGGTTAATTGAGAATCACCATGTCAATTATCCCTAGAACACATGCATATTTCCTAACTTCCTCACCCCTGGAACACATGTAGTGAGGTAGTGCATGGAAATAATAAACATGTAGTGAGATAGTGCATGGAAATAATAAATACGTGGAGGTATTTTTTTAATGTAACTATGGAACTGGACACTTCCCATTTTGTAATGGATCACTCGAAGTGGAGCCTAGTAATCGACTCGCGCGCAAGCACTTGTTGTTTTGTATTCGACACACACCAACACCAAAACCAACACCAACACTTCTCGACTGAGCAAGTTTTCAATGGGAGTTTTCAATCACTTTTGGAGTGAAGTAATCCAATCTCCAACCACCATTGTCTCAAATATTCACCTTTGGGAGTATTCACCTTTTGGGTGTGGAATACAATTAATATAAATTCTTGAACGTTATTTCCTCCATTTTGTGTCTCTTCTCTTCACACCATTGCATGTTGTGTATGCTTCATTGTTAGCTATATATTTGGTGCAAGTATCTAAAAAAATCTACATGGTATCAGAGCCCACATGTCACTAGAAAGGATCATCACCAACACTCTTTTGCAGGTACCGAAGATAGAACAAAGCAGCAGAAAAGATGGAATCTATGTTTTATTCGCCAACAATACTTCTCATGCCTCATAACTATTTGGAGTGGAAGCCAAATATTTTACTTCTTTTTAGAAGTAGAATATTATACCAAATAACCATGGAAATGGAAGTAGAGCCTGATTATGTGGATGATAAAAATAACTTTCTCAATAGACAAGATATGGACATAGGATGTATCTTCTTGTTTATTTCTCTTGAAATTTTCCACCAAGTATATGATGAATAATGAAACTCAACTCCAAATGAATTATGGAGAAAATTGGAGGTTTTATTTGGGAATAAGGAAGATTGCATGCAAAATTTTGACAAGATAGATCCAATAGAAAATCCACTGGAAGATCAATCCTCTCAGCTTGAAGAGCTTTCTATACATGCATTTAGATAATTTTGTGTTCCATTCATTGAAGATGATGTCTACTCCATTTAAAATCTATTTTTTGAATCACATATGGAATATATCATTCATGCATATTAGGAGCTGCATGTAGATTCTTTTCATGCGACATTCATGCAGCCCAGGAGCCACATGCAGAGACTCCCATGCATGCATCTTAGGAGCCAAAAGGGGGGTCGCGCACATCATATTCAATTATGACATTTTATGAGCATAATTTGTAGAAACAAGTTGTATATTTTAATTCCTCTTGGAAAAATTTCCAATTTCAAAAAAAAAATCATCCAAAACGGAGTCCAAGAAGTGAATTTATGAACATTTTTTTTGTTTGTTTGTTAATTTGTGCAGGACCTGCTATTAACCTGTGGCTTGAGAAACCGCGACTCATGGGCATCTAAGCCATCAAAATCACCCGGGGATCGCACCCGGCCTGAGCCACACCAACCCTTAACATGGTTGGATTTTTTGTCCCCGCAGGTTTCGAACCGGTGACTTTAACATCACGGAGTGGCTTAACAACACACTCCGTCACCGACTGTCCTACACCTCGGGGACCAATTTATGAACATTTTAAAATCAACAAAATTTCAGTGTTTTCCGAAAACGATCGCACGATTTTCAAAGTTTCATCCAAACTTCATTTGGATTTTCTTAATTATAAAAATAGAAAGTGGATATGTGTGGACATCTCACTGATGCATCTACTTCATCAGATCTGTGCAGACATCTAAATCTTCAACAAAATATTCAACGAACACAAAGTTGCAGAGTTGTGAGGTCTTCATGGAGTGAAGGACACAGTTGCTTAGAAACTGCT
>ML805699.1:30972-47435 GCA_009831015.1 Picea engelmannii
CTTTCCTCACCTTATTTTTATTTCAGTGTTCGTTAGTTTCATTTTTCATGGGTACCTAACATGGCCTCTGTTGTCGGGACCCATTCATCATGTACACCCTATTAGTGTTTAGGGGGGTTGTTGGAGATATTACACGCTCACCTAGAATTATTTTCCTAATTTTGATAGTCCAACGTTGAGAACACTTCCTTATATGATAATATTCTCTCTAGAGAATATTCCCCTACAAAATAGGACATTCCTCTTCAGTTCAGACTCAGTTACACTTAGTTAGACTAGTGTAAGTCACTCATGCATTGAAACCTTGGTTTTATCACCAACAATTTCATGTGTTTCTCTCACTTCCACACATGTGACTCAGTTAACTGATGATTGCATGGATCATTTAAATAGGACTAGGTGGTAGTTCACTCCAGTGTCTGTCAGTGAGTGTCTAGATCTCTCTAGATCATTACTATGGCGCATTAGTTACTCATGTAGCCTATATCTATTGTAAATTGTTCACCTTTTGGGTGTAGAATACGGTTAATAGAAATTATTTCATACATTTTTTGTTTCTTCTCTTCACACCATTGCATGTTGTGTATGCGTCATTGTTAGCTAGATCTTTTGTGCAGGTATACAAGAAACTCTACATCTGAAACATATAACACCTTTTGTCCACAATGTCACATGTTGGTTTATATATTGATTGATCATTACTACATATCAATGATATGAATTTTTTTGTCCTATTCATGCCCTCGTATACAAAACCCATGCATGTAGTGTTAGAGTCAACCATCCTCAAATTTTGTACCATAGGCTCACAAACCTAGTGTCACCAAGTTTGAGTAGATTTCTAGTTTTGTATTTTTTAAATATACTCAAACTCAGTTGATGATTAATAATGAATTTCACCATTTGTCTTGCTTGAGATATATTTTCCTACTCCCAACCTATTTTACCAATGTCATGGAGGGATAGATCAATGCAATGTACTGCACAAGGTGTCCAAATAAACTTGGGGAAATGCTCCATCAATATATCACCACCGTGAACACAATTGGATGCATTATTAGTGACAACTTCAACTACATTTTCCTCTCCTATGGATAAGATGGTGTCCCTCAATATGTCAAATAGATATTCAAAAATATTTGTTTTCATACAATCAATGTAAGACAAATGAATAACTTAATAAGGACAACAAACAAGGGTGTTCACAAGAGGTCTAGACTAGTGAGCGGTCCAACCATCACTAACTAGAGTGCATCCAGAAATGGCCAATGAATCCCTTACAAGTTTAATTATTTCTTCTATTATATGTTTGTTCCTCTGAACTCATTTGGTCCTAATAATTTCAAAGATTAAAAGATCATATGTGGGACCAAAATGGCCAAGCTTTTCTATCATGCCCTTAAACAATTGGATTTTAATAGAATTAAAAGAGATATTACAACTAATGAAAAAATCATAAACCACGTCATTTACCTCATTTCACTTCAATGGCTTCTAAGTTTTCTTCAACATTTTTTGTGTTGGATCAAAATCTGGTAAAGTAGGCTCTCTTTGTGATTCATATAGCATAGAGGGTGTTGTAGGTGCCATGAATGATAGGAGGGAACTCGGTGTTGAATTGATAACATTTTCTCTTCGAATGAGTGTATCTTGCATTCATTTTTTTCTTGCTTCTTAGACTACCTTCCCTTGCTTATGAGAATTGATTTCTTCATTTAAAATTTCACTCACATTTGGAAACATTTCATTACATGTTTTCACTCCTCCACTAGCTCCACCAACAATACCAATCAAATGATCTCTTGCTCGGGTCACTGATGTCCCACAAATATTATTGTATACCTCGCAATAAAATTTTCAGTCAACTCCTCTTTGAAGTATTTGCATTCAGGAAGTTTAGATCTAGGTGACACTAGCTTTCTCTAGAGGGTCTCAAAGTCCCATGTTGACAAGAAAAAAACATCCATTCAAATTCAGTAAACTATATTTTCACATATTTTGTCAAACTTCATATGATACAAAGGAGATAGTACATAGAAGGCTAATTCTAATGTTGTCTATGAGTGGGATAAAAACTTGGAATTCTTTGTGAATCTAAAATAGAGAATTCAGTGTTTATAATTTTATAAGTTGTTTGGTTGTAGAACATTATGTGGATGTTTGATTTGTAAATTGTCATGGATATTCCATTGGAACTGTTCATCACAACAAATCTAACAAAATACTAAAATCTTTACTATTACGGTTATTTTTCCTTTAGATCTCCAGAATATTTAGCTACTAATTTTATGTGTATGGATGAAGTAGATAAAATGCGGAAAATATAGAAAATTAAAATACAATCACACCATCCAAAAATAAACACAAGATATGACCTAGGAAACACAATATAGGAGAAAACCTAGCTAGAAGGTGAGGTTGCTCTTCTCTCTTTTCTCTGGTATAGAAATGATTCAAGTACAAAGAAAGAGGCACTCTCTGTGGAGTTGTCTTTGACTTGTGGCCTATATAACTACTATAGAATCTCCCCCCCTCTATTATTCTCACAAAATACCACTTTTAGATGTTTTTCTCAACTATGGAACGAGATACAATTCAAAATAATGGAACCCCTTCTCCTCCTAGTGGATTGGTATTTGACATCTCCCAATAGCCATCTAGGGGTAGGTTTTTGAGTTCCTCAACCCTTAATTGTGATAAGGTTTTGGACCTTCTAGAATCTTTTTGAAATCCCTCATGTGGCTAGCCCCATATGCATGAGTAATGGGGGCTAATGTGGCATCCTTTCATACCATGGTGGTCAGCACAATATGTCAAATTGAGGGAGGCATAACTTTTTCATACAAGCTCCGATTGATGTGCGGTCTACACCATTGAAAAGGTCTTGGAGTGTATAACATCGTCAAGGGGTTGTGCATGATTTCCAAACACCAAAACCCTAAAAAAATCATTTGATTCCTTAAAATGGATCTGGAAGGTTCTCGACCCAAATTTTCCAAACTGGTGCTACTTAATCTGGGCTAGGAAGAGGCGTTGGAATGGGAACGTACTCGAGGTCAATCTCCAACATATGGCACTAAACTTGCCACTAAAATGGCCCTACAAGTTGATTCCTCCAATTTTTTCCACTCTGAAATAATCGAAATAGATGACAAATAATATAATGATCCAATCTAGATCATACCTCCCCATTTAGAGAGGATTTTGGTCCCCAAAATATTTATTGAATGAGGTGAGGGAATTTTTCCTCTACCTTATCCCTGGAGTACCACTTTTATTTTTCTGGAAGTTGTTCCTTCAACCCAATCTCCCAAAGTTCATGTTGCCCATGTCTTGTAGTTCTAGACCATTTCTGCAAAATTGTGTCCTCTATTAACTCTTTTTGAGAATCTAGTGCCAAGTCCTCAATGGAAGGTAGGACCTGCTCCTCCTCCTAATCCAACATGGAGGGCTCATAGAGTTTGATATTCTCCACATTCATTATGGATTAAATGCGCATGTATGGGGGTAGACTATGTTTGTATGCATTATCTCCCACTTTTTCCAATGCCACAAAAGGACTATATTGAAGAGCCTTGATCTTCTTACAATGACCCTGTAGCCTCTCCTTATTTAGTTGTAGCCGTACACTGTCTCCCACTCTAAATTTTATCTTTGTTCTGTGTTGGTCATGTCTAGCATTGTACTTTTCCTATGACTTCTTCAGTGTCTCTTGTACTTTCAAATGGATATACCTAATCTTCTCAACATTTTTTTCTTCTTTTAATGCATCTTTTATGAGGTCCTCCCTCACTCATCCTTGATGTCCATATACAACATCTAAGGCTAACGGTGGAAAATACCTAAATCAAGTTTCAAAAGGTGACTTACCAATAGAAGTGTGGACTGTTCTGTTATAAGAGTGTTGTATATATATCAAATTTTCATCTCAGGTCTTCATATTCTTCTAATTGTAACCCCTCAATAGTTGCACCAAAGTCTTGTTGACTACTTCTATCTGCCCATCTTTCTGTGGATGGAATGTTGTAGACCTCTTCAACTTAGTGTCCATCTTTTCCCATAATTTAGTCCAAAATGCACTGAGAAATATGGTATCCCTATCTGAGATGATGCTCCTTGGTATCGCAAAGTGCACCCAGACTTATTCAAATAATAAGTGTGTTGCTTCTTGTCCCTTGATGGTCTTTTTACAAGGCATGATAATGCACATTTTTTTGAGCTTGTCAACTACCACAAATAAATAGTCATGTCACTTTTGTGTGCTTGGTAAACCTCCCACAAAATCCATGGAAATACTTTCCCAAGATCGAGTGCATACATGTAAGGGATGGTATGGACCTTGCTTCCTATTACTATGCTTGTTGGTACAAAAAAGTATACATCCTCTAATATATCGTGCTACCTCTTGTTGAATTTTGGGCCAATACACATACCTTTGTAAATTGGCAACTCTCTTCCCAACACCAAAATATCTTGCAACCTTGAAGGTGTGAGCCTCTATGATAAGTTGTAGTCGTTCACCTTTAGGGACATAGAGATTTTCAAGCTTATAGAGTAAACCATTCTAGAAATGATAGTATTCATTTTTGTCACCTTCTTTTATATGAATTTGGCCATGTAGTTGTTGAAACACCTCCTTGAAGTCCTTATCTTCTATGTATGCCTCTTTGTATGCATCATGGGTAAAAGGCTCCAGGTGCATCAGAGTTCCCAAAGTTGTAATCTTGGATGTGGGTGGTCGTGAAAGCATGTCTACCAAATTATTTGTGCTACCCTTATTATACTTGATGACTATATGAAAGTGTTGTAAAAACCCCCTCCACTTGTAATGCATGGTTTGTTGTAGCTTACTTTGGGTCTGCAAATACTATAGTGGTTGGTGATATGGATGATGGTCTCCTTGGCCATCAAATAGTGCCTCCACTTTTTGATAGCTTGTACCTAGGCATAGAGATCCTTGTCATATGTAGGTTAGTTGAGAACCACCCCATGAAATACTTTAGAATGATAGCATACGGGCCTTACTCCATACATCAATATTTCTCCCATGGCATACCCACTTGCATCTATCTCCACTTAAAATGGCTTATGCAAATTTGGTAGAGTGAGCATTGGTGCCTGATTGATATTTCCCTTCATCTCATCAAACGCCTTATGTTGATTCTTCCCCCACTGGAAACTCTTACCACTAGTTGTTATGGCATGGAGTGGTTTAGCTACCAATTAAAATGAAGCTATGAAATTATGCAAGTATTGTGTTACCCCAACAAAACTCCTAACTCCAGTGACATTTGTAGGAACTGGCCATTTCATGATGGCCTCCATATTTGCAGGATATGTCTTGAGCTCCCCTCCACCTATCACATACCCCAAATACACCAAAGAATGGTAAGAAAACTTGCATTTCTTGAGATTGGACAAAAACTAGTGCTTTTTCAGAGTCTCTAACACATGCATAAGATGTCAGATGTGCTCCTCCCATGTAGCAATTTAAACTAGCATACCATCCAAATAAACAATAACAAATGAATCTATATAAGGGCATAAAAACTCATTCATTAGTCTCATAAATGTAGCCAGTGTGTTGCATTAACTGAATGGCATAACCAACCACTCATAAAAACCTTGTCTTGTCTTGAAGGCATTCTTCCAGGTATCTTCTTCTTTGACTCGTACCTGGTGATATTCTAATTTCAAATCCAACTTAGTGAATTACTTGGCATGTTGTAGTTGGTCCAATAGATCACCGATCCTTGGCAGAGGGTATTGATTCTTTAGTGTAATCTTGTTCAATTCCCTGTAATCGATACACATTCTCCAAGTCCCATCCTTCTTGGGTAGAATTATGATGGGTGACCCACAAGGTGAGGTACTTGGTCGAATCACACCCTTCTCCAACAACTACTACAATTTCTTTTTCACTTCATTTGCTTCTAGAATATACTATCTATATAGCCCAATATCCGACAACGAGGAGTCTAGAAATCACTGTATTTCATGCTACACATCCCTCTTGGGTGGTATCCCTTTAGGATCCTTGAAAATTCCTTTGTATTCTTATAGAAAATCCTCCCACTCATGTTTCTTCTCTTTATTACACCCCTCCAGGGATCCCTTCACTCTCATTGACCCAACATTAGACTGATTTTCTCTTAAGAAAAGAAAAAACATATTTCTTACTAGAACTAATCAACTTCTTGTCTTGGTTGGAACTTCCCCGTGAGATATTTGAATTTCCTTTATGTGCTTTAATGATGTAGACTTCCCATCCTTTATCAATCAGTATTGGTTGTCTCTCTGCATGAATATTGCATCCCTCATATACATGTAGGGGATTCCAAACACTACTCCACATACATCAAGGGGCACTATGTCCAATTCCACTTCATCAATAAAATTAACACTTACAACAAATTTAATCTTACATTTTTTTGTTGTCTTTATCTTTGCATCCTTGTTTACCCAACCCAGTGGATATAGGCTAGGATGATCATGAAAATCCAATCCAAGATTGTTTATTAGATCTGTTGCTATAAGATTATCTTGTGAACCAGATTCAAAAAAAGCATCTATCTTGGTCTTCTTGACTTGAATCTTGATGTGGAAGAGCTTGGTCATCTTCTTCTCTTCCCGGTGTTGAAGGCTACTCAGATTCACCTCCTTATGCATGGATGTGCAGATAATATTTTCATCCACATATGATCTACTTTCAAATTGATTTCTTGAATCTGTGACTAGAAGGTTCTTTTTCTTTTCGTCCTTCTTTCAGTTATCTAGGTTCAACTCTAGATGTAGTTTCCAACATTTCTCCTCGATGTGGCCATCAATGTTGCAATGATTGCAATGGTTTTTAGGATATTTGCACTAATGTGTAGTGGTTGTTGTCTTCTTATATTTTCCCCCTTTCCACTTCTTCTTCATGTCCTTGGAAGCTTCCTGGTTCTCTTTCTACTTCAAACCACTTGGATGCCCCTTTTTTTGGCCTATGTTTTCAAGGTACTATGCTTGTACACATGCCTCATCCATTGTCCTTGGATTGAAGAGAATCACCTTATTTCGTAGATGATTGTGTAAACCCACCAGATAGTTGAGGAATACATCTAGGATCTTGGGAGATATACCCAACATGATGGTCATCTTTCTGAACTTAGTGGTGTACTCATATACACTTTTCCCTTGCCTCTGCCTAAAGTAGTGCCACTAGATCCATTGTTCCTCTACATACCCAATATGATAGAATTGGGATTTGATGAGGGTTTTGAAGTCATCCCACCTAGCTGTTATTGGTGGATCACCCTCCAACCAAAATGTTTTTGTATGGATTTCACACCAGGTTAAATCATGGCCCTCTAAATTCAATCTAGCGAATAAAATATTTTTCTCTTCATCTATATGGTGAATGCTAAAATAAAATTCTATTTTTTGCAACCAATGATTCAGTTTTAATGCATCGATATCACATTGGTATGAATTTATGTCCACTTTTTCTTCCATCTTGAATATGGACTATGAAGGGTCCATGACACTCGAACTCAACTGCTCTTTCTCAGATTGTTTTTGTGACTCCTTTCCTAAGTCTTCCAGATCTTCTGATTTCCCCTATGGTCTATTCTATGAGTTAGAGCCCCCATCATCTCTGAACAATCTAAGCTTGTTCGCTAGAGCCTCCATGAGGAGGTGCATATTGCGACTGATGTTGGAAATGTGTACTTCCAACCTCTCAAATATCTCTTCTACTGGATCTCAAGGGTTTGTTATGAACATAGTCGTCCTCCATGGCTAGGATTTATGTGAATTCACTTTAATTTGATCCCTGGATCCTGTAACTTCCCACAAATACCCAAAAGAAATGTTATAAAAAAGAGGATAGTAGAGAAATAAAAATAAAACACAGAAGATACAAAAAAATAGAGACACAAATATGCATGGCTCACCCGATGTGGGCTACGTCCACCAAAGAAATTGCCAGTCCTTCCTTTATTATTATCCAGAAAATGAAGGGATACAACCTACAACACACCTATTGTAACTTCCTGCTCTTTCTCTCATAGTCTCCTCTCTCGGAATATAATATTTTCTCTCATATGCAGCTGCAATACAATTCCCTCATACATAAAATAGGGTTTCCTTCTAGGGAAAAAACCCCTAACATAACTTTTACTGTCATATTTGTGACCTTATAATGAATGGTCCAAATTGACTATGAAATTACAATATTTTACAAGGCAATTTTCCCAAAAAATTCTCTTTGGGGGCGCTACTCCTGAACCTCGTCCGGGGGGGGTCCACAATTTCTCCGCCCCCATCCCTCGGGCGAGAGATGTGGTGGGGAAATCCCCCATCATGAAATGGGATCCAAACACAGCTAAAAATAAGACTTTTGAATTAGGAAGATAATCAGGCTCTACAATTAACAATCTCTCACTTGGAGACTGATCATAACAACTCCACTATTGTTGTACTTGTTGGACTATGATCCACCTTGGAGCTGGAAAACTTCTCATCTTCACCTTCATTCTTGAAGACCAACTGAAATTGAGCAGGAACTCTGTTTCTCCTTGGTTACTACTTTTTTTAACATGTTTGTAGGATTCTGGATAGTATGTATCTTTTCCAACTTCAATTTCCCATCTTCCAAGACAGATCATATGAAATGGTACATGAGTTGTATATGTTTATTCTTAGAATGGAAAGTTTATTTTTTGGCAAGATGAATGTCACTCTAGCTGTCACAACACAACCTACTATTCTCCTGCTACTTTCCCAATTCCTTCATAAACCTCTATAACCAAATCATCTCTTTACTAGCCTCTGTAGAAGCAACAAACTCTGTTTGCATTGTTGAAAGTGCAACAACCTTTTGCAGTTTATAAATCCAACTTATTGTTGTTCCACCTATAGTAAAAGTATACCCTGTGGTGATCCTCTTGATATCTTTATCACCTGCCATATCGGAATCAACATATCCTTGTAGAACAGTGTTTGAACCTCCAAAACATAATTCATGAGTAGAAGTACCTCTCAAATACATGAAAATCCACTTTACGTCCTCCCAATGTTCTTT
The DNA here is from genome assembly GCA_009831015.1 of Picea engelmannii. NCBI lineage: Eukaryota > Viridiplantae > Streptophyta > Pinopsida > Pinales > Pinaceae > Picea > Picea engelmannii. The sequence continues at coordinate 40,037 of ML805699.1, forward strand.
ACCTAGATTGTTCATATAAATGCTCACAACTCCCACTACATGTGAAATATCTAGTCTTGTGCACACCATCAAATACATCAATCTGCCTAATGTTGATGAATAAGGGGCCATGGAAATTTATTTTATTTTCTCTTTTGTCTTGGGACACATTTCCTTGGTTAATTTGAAATGGTTGGCCAAAGGTGTACTAACCGGTTTTGCATTCTGCATTATAAACCTATCCAACACCTTCTTTATGTACTCACCTTGAGACAATGTCAATTTGTGATTTTTATTGTCTCTTTTTATTCTCATACCAAAGATTTTATTTGCATCACCCAAATCCTTCATCGCAAAAGAATTAGCTAATTTTTTTTTTATCACATTTATATCTTGCATGTTAGACCCTTCAACAAGCATGTCATCTACATGCAATAGAAATAAAATATAGAATCCATTTTCTAGCCTCTTAAAATAAACACAGTGATCAGAATGACATCTACTATAACCTTGTTCTGTCATAAACCTGCCAAACTTCAAGTACCATTGCCTTGGGGCTTTCTTTAGGACATACAAGCTCTTCTTCAACCTACATACCAAATTATCCTTCCCTTTAACCTCATACCCCTATGGCTTCTGCATATAATCTCTTCCTCCAAATCCCCATGGAGAAAAGTTGGTTTTACATCCAACTGTTCAAGATGAAATTGTTCTACTGCCACAAGACTTAAAATAGTCCTAATTGATGTCATTTTAACAACAGGAGAAAATATTTCATCAAAATCTATACCTTTCTTTTGTGCAAACCCCTTTACAACAAGTCTATCCTTGTACTTCTTTTTTCCTCCATATTCTTCCTTCAACTTCTAAACCTATTTATTTTGCAATATTCTTTTTCCTACAGGAAATTGAACCAAGTCCCTAGTTTGTTTATATACTGAGTCCATTTCCTCTTTCATGCCTTGCTCCCACTTCTTTTTTGTGTCTACATGCATTGCCCCTTCATAACTTTCTGGTTCAGCAGAATCATTCAACAATAAATAATAAAATGAAGGAGAGTATCGTTCACGGGGTTTACTTAACCTGGTAGATATTCTAACAACACTTGCAGGAGTTTTTATGTGTTTTCCTTTTCCTATTTCTTTCCATGCAACTGATCTTTGTACATGACCTTTTCATTGAATACCACATATATACTCCTAATGATTTTATGATTCTCATAATCCTATAAGAAATAACCAAAATCATTAACAATGTATCCAATAAAGGTACACTTCTTGGATTTTTCCTAAAGATTTGTTCCATTTTCTTTAATAATATGGACAAATGTTTCACAACCAAAAGTCTTCAGAAATGAGTAGTTTACCTTTTTACCTATCCATTCCTCCTCTAAAATGCCACCATCCAAAGAGCTTGAAGTCCCTCTGTTTATTAAGTAAAAAACAATATCTACATCATCTTCCCAGAACTGTAAGGGAAACCCAACATGGAATCTCATACTTCTTGCACGTTCCATAATTGTCCTGTTCATCTTTTCTGACATGCCATTTTCTTGTGGTGTTCTTGGAACTGTATTATTTCTATGAATCTCATGGTGTGAACAGTAATCGTCAAACTCCTTGTTGTAGTATTGACCTCCATTGTTTGATCTAAGACACTTCAACCTTTTTCCTGTCTCATTCTCAAAAAAATATTTCCATTTCTTAAAAGTGTCAAAAACATCATATTTTGGTTGAATGCAAAAAACCCAAGTTTTTCTAGTTGCATCATCAATAAAAGTAAAATAATAATGAGAGCCACCAAGAGATGATACCTTAGATGTCCCCATACATCTGTATGCACAAGCTCTAAATTTTCACTCTTCTTTTCCTTTTTGACTCTGAGAAATCTGACTCTCTTATGTTTTCCATAAACACAATGCTCACATAAATCAAAATAAACTTGTTTAAGATCTGACAACAAATTTCTTTTGTGAAGTCCTTCTCACTCATGTGTCCAAGCCTATGATGCCACAGAGTTGTATCCACTCATGTAGAAGCTAAAGGGGTAGAAGAGTCAAAATTACTAGTGCATAAATACAATGTACTTACATTCTCTCCTTTTTCCATTACCGGTGATCCTTTAGTGACCTTCCACGCCTTATATGTAAATGTAGATATACAACCTTCACTTGCCAACTGCCTTGTTGAAATTATATTTCTTCTTAGATCCGATATATGTCTCACCTCTTTCAGTAACCATTGGTTTCCATTCTTTTTCTTTATTTGTACCTTACCCATTCCAACAATTTGACATGGTTCATAATCACCCAAATAAACCTGTCCAAAATCACCTTAAACATAATCTTGGAAATATTTCCTATGGGGTGTGGCATGAAATGAAGCCCTTGAATCTATTACTCAAGTTTTAGTAATATTATCTAAAGAAAGGAAAGAATCAAAGCATCGTGCGACACATCACATGTTTCATTTGCTTCCTGATTTTTCTCTTGATGTCCATCTCTTTGTTTCTTTGGAGCTCTGCAGTCTTTCCTCAAATGTCCTTTCTTCCCACAATTACAACACTCTATCTTTGCTAGTTTGGATTTATATCTTCCCTTCCTAGACTTCCCATGGTTTCTTGGACTCTTTCCTCTTTCCCTTTTCATTCCCCTATTCTCCATGGTCAACGCATTACATGATGCCTCACCTATTCTTTTCCGTCTCATTTCCTTGCTAAGGATAACACCAACAACATCATCAAATTTCAGATTTTTCGAACCAGATATAGAGTTACTTACAACCATGACCAAGTCATTCCAACTTTCTACAAATGAGCATACAATTAGAATATCCCTAACCTCTTCGTAAAATTTCACTCCTATAGAAATTAGTTGATTAGTAACTGTATTGAATTCATTTAAATGGTTGGCAATAAACCCACCTTCTGAAATTTTCATATTAAATAATTTCTTCATTAGAAATACGTTGTTGGAAGCCGAGGGTTTTTCATATGGTTTAGTCAATTCCTCCATCATATCCTTTGTTTTCTTTTCTTTTGAAATATTGAAAGACGATGACATTTCCACACACAATCGTATTGTTCCTAGTTCCTTTATGTCAAGAACCTCCCATTCTTTGTCCTTCATACTCGCCAACTGTTTTTCTTTTCTACCCAATAATAGGTAAAGATCCTTCTGATATAAATAATCTTCCATCTTCATCTTCCATAATTGGTAGTTTTGGCCGTTAAATTTATTGACCCTAAACGTTTCATCTTCTTCCATTACTCCCACTCGAACGAGGAACCCTCTTTTCCTACAAGTTACATTTCGCTCTGATAGTAGTTGTTAGAAAAAAGAGGATCATAGAGCAATAAATTAAAATAGATGTGGAAATAAAACACATAATATATACAACAAAATAGAGACACATATATACGTGGTTAACCCAATGTGGGCACGTCCACCAGAGAAATTGTCAGTCCTTCCTTTATTATTATCCAACAAATGAAGGGATACAACCTACAACACACCCATTGTAACTTCCTCTTCTTTCTCTCACAGTATCTTCTCTCGAAATAAAATATTTTCTCTCATACACAGTCGCAATACAATTCCCTCATACTTAAAAGAGGGTTTCCTTCTAGGGAAAAAATCTCTAATATAACTTTTACCATCAGATTTGTGACCTTATAATGAACGGTCCAGATTGACTACAAAATCACGATATTTTACAAGGCAATTTTCCCAAAAAATCTCTTCAAGGGCACTTCCCCCAAAGCCCCGCCAGAGGAGGGCCTCCAAAATTTCTCACCTCCTCCCCCTAGCGAGAGATGTGGGGTGTAAAGCCCCCCCACACCTCCCTATTAGGAAATGGGATCCAAAAACGGTGGAACAAGACTTATGGACTAGGAAGATAAGCATGCTCCACAATCAACAATAAAAACCTTCTATGATACCAATATGATCTCTAAACTACTGTGGATATTCCACTAAAATATTTTGTCACAACATATCTAATAAAATACTGAAACCTTTACTATTAAGGTTATTTTTCCTTTATATCTCCAGAGTATTTAGTTACCGATTTTATGCTTATGCATGAAGTAGATAAAATGCGAAAAATAGAGAAAAGTAAAATACAATCATGCCATCCACAAATAAACACAATATTTGACCTAGGAAACCCAATACAGGAGAAAACCCAACCAGAAGGTGAGGTTGCTCTACTCTATTTTATTTGGTATAGAAATGATGCAAGTACAAAGAAAGAGGCACTCTTTGTGGAGTTTCCTTTGACTTATGGCTTGCATGGTGGCTACAAAATATCTCATCCTTTGTTATGCTCACAGAATACCACTCTCATATGTTTTTCCCAGTTATGAAAAAAGATAAAATGCAAAAGAATGGAATATTTTCTCCTCCTGGAGACCCGATATTTGACATCGCCCGATAGCCATCTAGAACTAGGTTTTTTACTTCCTCAACCCTCAATTGTGATAATGTTTTGGACCTTCTAGAATATTCTTGAAATCCCTCACGTGGCTAGCCCCATATGCATGAGTAATGGGGGTTGACGTGGCATCCTCTCGTACCATGGTGGTCAACACGATAAGTCAACTTGCGGGAGGCATAAATTTTGCATACAAGCTCCTATTGACTCACGATCAACATCGTTGGAAAGGTATCGAAGTGTAGAACACCTTCAAGAGGGTGTCCATGAGATTCATACACTAGAACCCCAAAAAATGTCGTTTAATGCCTCAAAATGGCTTCAAAAGGTTCCAGACCCCGATTTTCCAAACTAGGACCTGCCACTAAAATGGCCCTACAAGTTGATTCCTCTAATGTTTTCCACTATGAAAGGATCGAGATAGATGAAAAAAAATGGAATGATATAATCCAGATCAATGTTGATGAGGATTTTGAGTCTCACAATTTCTGGGATAGAAAAAAAAAACAAAGAGAGATGAGATTCCATTATCAATTGTAGATAAAATCCAAAGAATGGCGCAACAAATCCATCAAGCATGGGGGTACATGAATTTTGGTGAAAGAAAACTTACGAAAAAAGTATGTTTTATTTTGGGTATTTTTTAAAGCAATAATGACATCAATGTTTTGAAGTTTGAGGTTGAGGAATGATTATTTCTTCACCTTTTCTCTCCATTTAAGTTATGGTTGTTTTACACTATATTAGTGTTTTTTTCATGAATATTTCTAAGGATAATGGTAAGGATAAAGGGACGGATGCACAAAGTTGTTCTCCTATGAAAATATCCAACTATGAGCTTCCTAAGTTGGATTATGGATAGAATTAAGCTCAATGTGCCTAAATATCAAGTGTAAATCAAGTGCTTTGTTGACACAATAGATGGATTCGACACACATGATGCAAGAAGACTATTGGAAAAATAATAAAAGAAACAAGTGAGGTTAAATCAATCCTGCTAGACTCGTGAACACAAAGAAAAAATATTTTTGGGCATTTACTACCCAAATTATATACCCAACCATAAAACAAGCAACAAAAATAACACGATGTTACACAAATTCTAGCACTCAAAATATGTTTCTTTAATGTGAAAACACAACATTTCATTAACCTAATCATGTTCCCATTCACCATAGATTTATTTATATGCTAAAGAAATGTTCCAAAGGTGAATGCTACTCCTCATTTATGTCCATGATGCATTAACAATGTATATGTATGGTACAAAAAATGAAAGTCCATTCACATATGCAAACAACATTTCTATTTATGCACACAAGGACGTTGTACATGCGGTTTCTACAATGAAAAAACAATTAATTTAACTCAATAGTCCAAGCAAAGTGTCCATGTATTTGATTCCAAAGATGGGGTATTTGGATGCTATAAACGATTAAGGATGAGGCCAATTATATGAATGTGACAAGTTTGTAACGTGAGCAACAAAACTAGAAGTTCTCATGGGTTTGTTTTGACATTCAAAGAAGCAACCCAATGCTAGTTCATGAGTCTTGATGGGAAAAATATCATTCTCCAAAAATTTGCAGTGTAATTTTTTGTTTCTTTCATGGTGTCTTTTCATACCAGGCTTGTGGTGCTTGTTTCAGGCTCCCTTCACTTAGTGAACACACATATGAGTGTATGCCCCATCCCAAAATTTTGTAGTCTATTGTTTATACAACAAGGTGGTCAAAACAACATGGAAGAGTGGGATCATTATCATCAATGTACATTCTAAAGAAAGCACATTCAATGATTTGCTACTAATACATTAAACTCTTATTCCATCTCAAGGAAACTATGTCGACAGTCCAATTAGAGATTCATTTGGCTATAGGAGGAAATATGCTCTACATAAGGGCATTATTACATGAGGTTCAAACAACCAGAACAGATTGTTGGTATTAAATACAATTGAAAGATTCATTAACCCATGGTTGGAATAGTGTCATTGAATGAGATTTTCACACAAGAACTAGGCATACATATAGGTCCACAAAAGATTATATAGTAGCATAACTCACAATAGACACAAAGATTTTACCCTACTAACACAAATGGCAAAACCAACATTCTATGTAGATTTTATTTTTCTCAAGAAATTATTACAAAGGTGAGCTATGCATTTCCAATCATTGATTTAATGCATTCTTACTCACTGACAAAATTGTAGATGACTTCGGCTTAGGAACAACCTTCTATCTTTGAGAAAGTATATTCTCTCAAACCCCTTTGTAGTTGTCTTTCTTCTTCATTTTCTCTTAACTCTATTCTTCTCCTCTTTAGTGTCCTTTGAGTCCATCATCATTCCTTTTTTTTAATAAGATTACTTGAGAGACTAACAATCAAGATGAATCAGTTCATCTTCTCATAATTTTAACTCTAGACAATTAATTCAAACTTTATCAAAATTTAATCTTAAATTTTAAATGGAGAAAATTATTTCAAACTTATTTTAAATTAATAAAACTAAATAATACCTATCAAAATAAAGATGCATTATCATCAAAATAAGGCATTACGCTTATGAAAATGATTAAAAAAAACCACACAACTCAACTAACTATATGAAGAAAAAAAACATCACACTTAATTAAACTTAATTAAGGATTACATAATTATACTTAATTTAATGTTAATTGGATTTAGTTAGAATGGTTTATGTTGAGGGGTGTTTTCCCCACCCAAATTCAATTCTGGCAAGTAACATGTTTAACTCTTAAATAAGCACACTATCTAAAAAATCATATTATATTACATATACTTAATTCAATTTCATATTAAATTGCATATAAATATGTAATTACACTTATTTTGAAGTTGATAAGTACCGATATACAATCTACTTTAAACCTATTAACCAATATTTTAACCCTAATTCAGATTTTATGCCTTTCTTAAAATAAAACTTTATAATTATTTAAATAAGAAATAAGTTTTTTAAA